>JAJEOU010002719.1:0-15537 GCA_021534815.1 Acrocephalus arundinaceus
GCGCGGGTACAGACAACAAGGTGGGTGACAGCATGACTTTAAATCTAACTATAACAGCATAACAATAACATTTAACAACAATACCATAGTGAGTAATTTGGAGCCTGGGTCTCATTCATCTCAATCCCCCTCTATTTCTTTGATCGGGCTTTTGCCCGCATCAATTGGCTAATTCTGAATCGTGGAGTATATTTCTTTTAAATTTTGGTAATGGTTATAAATTTGTTTAGCTGTACTTAACTCTTCCTTTTGGGAGTCTAACTTCATTACATTTATAAATTTTTGGTTATTCACTTCTGGAATCTGGAGACTGGCTTGTACTGTGGAGGTTATGGTCCGAATTAAGCAGGGAAGCAGGCAGGGAGAAGTAAGAAGCTGGCAAGAGCACATATAGCAATAAAAATTATTTTCTTCCACCAGGCTCCTTTTAAGGACCAGAAGTTGTCCCACCAGTCGGTATTAATTATAGGCTTCCACTCCTGGGTACCCACATATGCGATCTTTCGAATCTCTTTAGAGATGCTTTTGATTACTGCACTTTTATCATCAATTTCAAGGCAGCATTCAGAGGAGTTAAATTTTCCACAAATGCCACCTTCGTTAGCTAACAAGTAATCTACTGCTAGCCTGATTTGGTAGACTACTGCCCTGGTCTGTGCTAGTTGATTACTTATGTGGTCTAGGGCTAGAGCGGTCTCGTTGGAGATGATTTCTAGCACAGCTTGCAGCCTAATGATTCTGTTCAGCATGTAAATCGGAGTTCTGTACCCCCATGATCCATCTTGTGCCCAGGTCGCTGGTCCGTAAGTTCTTACTATCTCCTCTGGTGTCCAGATTTTTCCTTTCCATTTTTGGGTGCTTCCCATATCAATTACAGCCCTTTTCTTTTTATTGGCTTTCTTTAAGTTATCATAGAGGGGTATGCCTAAGTGGTTCCCTGATTCTAGGGGTAATAGGAAGAAGGAGGTTTAATAATTCCTACAGTACAACTGCCTGCCCATTCTCCTGGGAGATGGGTATATGCTTTGTCTCCGCAGATCCAGAATAGGTGGTCTGGGGCTTTCCATGATTTGTCCTGCGTGTCGAATGGGTATTCCCAATATTTTGATATTTCCCTAATTCCCCAGAAGGGATTTATCCCTTTATCAACACATTGATGTAGGCTATAACCTTCGTTATAAATACATCCTGTTTCCTTTTTACCAATGGACCAATAAGTATCGGGCTTTCTGGGGATCTATTCTTGTTCTAGTTCTCTTATTATTAAATACCTTTTACAGGCCATTTTCCCTACAGGTGTCTTGTACCTTTTCCCTACTCTCCTGATGCATTCCTCCCCAATCACTTTAGATTTTAGGTCCCATTGTTCTCTCCTCCTTTCCCCTTCACTTAGGGGCTCTTGGTTCATTACTTCCACCTCAGGATGTTTAGGGTGCTAGACTCGTTCCTTCCCATGGCCATACATCTGCCGTCTGCGTGCTCCCACATATCCAGCAATTAGTGATGTTCAACTCATGACTAATTCTTTCAATTAAGTCAATAAAGAGGTTTTTACTGAGGGGTTCCTCTATCTCACCCTTTTTTACTGTTAATGATTTTTCTTTGATTAAATCGGCAACTCCTTCTATATTATTTAACTCTTCAATGCAAAACCAATCTCTGATAGGGCACTCCCCAATTAGGCGCTGCTTAAAGTTGCAGCATTCTTTGCGACCCAATATTGCTTTCCATCTTCTTGACAGGTGGTTAATTGGGCAATGTCAAAGCAGGTGGGGTTCACATTAGTATGGACTCGAATTAGGGCTGTAAGTTTCCCTGTCATAGATGGGGGAATAATACTTGAGCAAGCTCCTCTTTTTGCCGATTATCATCAGGACTATTATCATCTTTCCTAGGAGTCCAGTATGAACCTTTTCCATTGGTCTCACCTGGTCTTGCCTCCTGGGCTTCAGAGCTCTCAAGTGTGACTTACAGAGTCTCTTTCTCTATGTGTCCCACTTAATTATCAATTTGGTTGCCTTCTTGGGGTGTGCTCTATGAGAGATTTTTCTCTTATCAATAACTTTATAACTTTCTTGACAACATATACTGATCTTTAACTTTAACAACAACTTTAAAACTACAACATAACAATTACTCATGCAATTTTACAACTGACAACTTGCTTAAATTCTTAACAACAATCTTTGAATGTTACTTAATCTGTATTGTCTTTTTACTGAGCTTTTGGACTTCTTCTGAAGGTGACTTTCAGAGGATCTGATGCTGAGTGGCTGTCCACTGAGAATGTCTGTCTGGAAAATCTGGGCTTGATGACTGTCTGGGGGCGGCACTGGTCCTTTCACTCATGTAATATGGATCCAGCCTCATTCTTTAGTCCAGACTGCAGTGTGGGTGGTCAACAGTACCTGAAAAGGACCTTCAAATTGTGGAGTCAACGGGTATCTTTCCAGGACTGACTAACACCCAGTCTCTGGATTAATTTGATGGGTTCTCGACTCAAGGGGGAAAGTCTGGGGAATATACCCCTTTCTCTGGAGGCTTTCTAATGTTTTTCCAATTGTTTTATATAGGTTTGGGCAGCTGCCTCCCCTTCTTGGTAAACTCCGGGTACTGTAGGGGTTAATAGAAATGGGAGCCCGAACATCATTTCATAGGGGGAAACTCCTACATCTGATCGGGGTCTTGTTCTAATTCTCAGGAGGGCGAGAGGTAGACACTTAAGCCAATTTAATTGTGTCTCTTCAATTAATTTGGTTAACACGTTTTGAGTGTCTTATTCATTCTCTCTACCCTTCCTGAGCTCTGGGGGTGCCAAGGGGTGTGAAGCCTCCATTTCATCCCGAGGGCCTCAATTGTTTTTTGCAGGATTCTGGCTGTGAAATGGGGGCCTCGGTCTGAGTCAATATTATTAATCAGCCTGTAGCGGGGGATTATATGTTCAAGGATAATCTTCGTCACCACTTCTGCTGTTTCTTTTCTTGTGGGAAACGCTTCCACCCAATGGGTGAGGTGATCTACTATTACTAGGAGATGTTTGTAACTCTGAACAGGGGGCATTTCTGTAAAATCTATTTGGACATTTTGGAAGGGTCTTAGGGCTAATTCTCTCCCCCCCCAGGTATAGCTCCCCTCATAACTTTTTGGTTTACTTTCTGACAGATGGTACATCTTTGAGTTACAGCTTTTGCTAGACTGTATACTCCTAAACACAAATTATTTCTCAAAAAGTGATCGCAGATTCCTTGGACCCCCCAGTGTGTTAACTCATGTATTTCAGTTAACATTTTTCTTGCTAAGGGCTTGTTCCAAAATTTCCTCCCATCAGAGGTCATCCACTCTCCTTGTTTCCCTTTTTGCATCCTTAGTTCTTCTATCATTTTCTGTTCTTTTTCACTATATATTGGCTCTGTTCTTCCTTTCTCTTTCCCTGAAACTTCGTTCAAGGTTAGGATTTTTATTGGTTCCTTTGAGCTTAGAGCTACCCTTTTTGCTTCGTAGTCTGCCAATTGGTTCCCTTTTGTTTCGAGAGAATCTCCTTTTTGGTGGCCTTTTATGTGCACTACTGCTATCTCTTCTGGCTTCATTAGGGATTCAAGCACCAACTTTATCAATTCTCTATGAATTAGGTCCTTCCCTTTTGAATTTAAAAACACCTGTTCTTCCCAAATTTTCCCAAACGTGTGGACTATTCCGAAAGCGTATTCGAATCTGTGTAAATTGTTCCTTTGTCTTTTTCTAGCAAGTCTAATCCTTTCTTTAGAGCATAGACCTCACAACATTGGGCGGACCAATTTGAGGGCAGCTTCTCTTTTCTTATGACCTTCAAATCTTCCTTTTCTGTGCTCTCGACTATGGCGTAGCCTGATACCCTTTTCCTTCTACTATTTTGGATGACCCATCAATGAACAGTGTCCTGCCATATGGTAAAGGCACTTCTTCAAGGTCCTCTCTTACTTTTGTTTGCAAGGCTATAACTTCCAGGCAATCATGCTCTAGCTCAGAGGGAGGTTCCCCTGAAAGGAATTGTGCAGGGTTCAGACTTGTGGATGTAACTAGTTCTAAGTTACTGGCATTTGTCAGGATTATCTCATATTTTAGGATCCTGGAGTCTGTCAGCCACTGTTGGGCCTTTTGGCTCAACATAGTCCTCGAATAATGGGGTGTATGGGTTCTAATTTTTCCTTGTAGGGTCAGCTTTTGTGCTTCTTCTATGAAGACTGCTGCAGCTGCTACTGCTTGAAGGCAAGTTGGCCACCCTCTAGCAACTGGATCGAGGAGTTTGGACAGGTACGCTACTGGCTTCTTGTGTCCTCCCCAATCTTGGGTTAGTACCCCATAGGCAATTCCCTTTCTGCATTTATGAATAAATCAAATTTCTTTTTTAGGTTGGGGAGACTCAGCACTGGGCTGAAGACAATTTGGCCTTTAATTCCTCTAATTGTTTTTCATCTTCAGCTGTCCATTTTATGGGTTTGGATTGAACTAATTTTTCATATAGGAATTTGATACTTTGCGAATAATTTTCTATCCATAATTTACAATATCCAAATAGACCTAATAGTTTCCTTACATCTCGTTTTGTGATGGGAGCTGGGATGGACAGTATGCCTGAGATTCTCTCAGGGCTTAATTTCTTGTATCCTTCTCCAATTATATGTCCAAGATATGTAACTTGTGATTCTACAAATTGTAGTTTGTTTTTGGATACTTTTAGTCCTTTTTCTCCAAAAAAATTTAGGAGTTCGATACTAGTGTCTCTCACCCTATCTTGTTCTTTTCCTGATATTAGTATGTCATCAACATACTGCAGAATCTGTATGTTGTCTTTGCGGGTATACTGCTCTAATAATTTTTCAAGGGCTTGCCCGAATAAATTTGGAGATTCTGTAAACCCTTGGGGAAGACGTGTCCATCTCAGCTGCTGCTTTCTTCAACTTTCAGGACACTCCCATTCAAAGGCAAACCAATCTCGGCTTTCCTCGGCTAAAGGACAGGCCCAAAATGCATCTTTTAGGTCTATTACTGTAAACTGAGTATGTTCTCGAGGTATCCTGCTTAGGAGGGTGTATGGATTTGATACTACTGGGTATTTAGTTACTGTCTTCTTATTTCTTCTCTTAAGTCTTGCACCAGCCTGTATTTGTTTTCTGCCCTTCTTACTGCTAGAATGGGCGTATTGTGGGGGACATGCAGGGTTCTAACACCCCCTCTGTTAACAGATGAGCTATAATTGGCGCTAGACCTCTTTTACCCTCTATAGAGATGGTATACTGTTTTATTCTTATAGGTGACGTTCCTGCTTGCATCTCTATCTTTATGGGTGGAATATCTAAGTATCCATATTTCCCTTCTTCAGCCCATACTTCTGGCTTGATTTCATCCAGGTCCTCAATGGTCAGCTTCATCATCTGGACTATCATCTTTCCTCCTTTAGGGAGGATCCCTATGCCTAGTTGCACTTGTAAGTCTCTCCCTAGCAAATTACTGTCCAGTCTGGGTAAGTATATAAGGTCAGTCACACATTTTTTGAGTTACCTCTGATCTCGACATTTTCTATGATAGAAGCTCTGAAGGGTTTCCCCTCAGCTCCAAGAACTTCACATACTTGTTTCCCAACCGCTGTCCCAATTGGGAGCTGCCTAATACTGGATTTCTCTGCTCCAGTATCTACTAGAAATTCAAACTCCTCATGGTGGGGACCCACCTCAAACTTTACTATGGGCTCTTCTTGATGTTTCATTGGGTCCCCTAGCGTATAGAGCCCATGACACCCCTAGTCCTCATTGCCTTCTCCTCTCAGCCACTTCTCTAGGGTTTCTTGTTCCCTCGCTATTGCCTCATCGAAGAGACTTTCTGGCAGTGACGCTTTAGGTGTCCCACTTCTCCACAGCAGAAGCACGTTCGATCTTCCCCCTGCCTTTTAGGAGTTCTCCAGGGTGGTAAAGCCTTTCCTTTTCCCATTGGGGGCCTAGTGCTTTTTTTATCTTGTGGCTCCCTTCTGTCTCGGGAACTTTCTTTGGCTACGGCTACCATGATTTTAGCTTTGGTCTTCATCTTTTCTTCTTCCCTTCTTAAATATACCCTCAAGGCCTCTTTTAGTAATTAATTTGTTCCTTTCTCTTGCCAGTCTTCTATTTTTTCTAGTTTCCTCCTTATGTCTGGCCAGGATTTGGTAACAAATTGCAATTTTAGGAACACCTGGCCCTCTGGGCTATCTGGGTCTAGGTTTGAGTATTGTTGAAAATTCTTTCTTAACCTATTTAGCCATGCAGCTGGGGTCTCATCTTTTTCTTGAGCACTATCAAAGGCTAGTTTAGTGTTGTTGTTCCTAGGAACTGCCTCTTTGATACCCCTTATCATCAATGTCCGGTAATCCTCCATGTTTCTCCTGTCTTCCTCCCAGTTTGGGTCCCACCCTGGATTAGCTATGGGTAATTTTTGGTCGCCCGGGGGACCCATCCGATTTTCCCTTTCCCATATCTGCATCCGTCTTCATAACCTGACCTCCTCTGGGTTGAATAATACATTCAAAATGGAATTTAATTCTCCCCAAGTGTAAATATTTGGGCCTAAAAATTGATCTATTTGGTTGGCAATGCCCACGGGGTCTTCAACTAAGTTCCCCAGTTCCTTTTTGAAGCCTCTGACTTCAGAAGCGGTTAGAGGGGCATTTACGAATCCCACACCTCCAGCTGCTCCGCCCATCGGGACTTCCCTTAGGGGAAAAAATTTTTCCTTTGATCTAGTGTTGTTATAGGGCCTGTCTGAAGTCTCAACTCTTTGGGGGGGCTCAGTGCTGGAGGCTGTTGGGCCTAGCTCCCAAGTGGGAGGGGTGCAGGGACTGCAGAAGGAGAAGGGGAAAAGATTGGGTTAGTGTCTGGAGGAATGGGGGACAGGGCTGGAGGTGACTAGAAAAGGTTGGCTTTTGAGAGGGTTAAGTTTGGCTGAGGCGACAAGGAGGGTGTGGTCATTGGTGATGGCCTTGCTGTAGGACTAGTTAGGGAAGAGACAGGAGTCGTAGCTTGGGGAAATGGTAAGTGATTCACAGGGAAAGCAGGAGGGTCCTCAGGGATAGCTTGGGGTATTTCGGGGTAGACTGGAGGGGGAGGAGGTAAATGGTCAAGGGGGTCCCAAGCACGACTATCTTCTCTCTTATTTTCTATTTTACTTTCTTTTTCTGCTCTCTTAGTTTACAAATCTTTACATTCTCTCCTTCAGTGATATATCTTTTCCAGCAGGTTGCGTAAAGCACCTGTTCGGCGTCTGCGTCTCCCTGGACTTTTAGATGCTGGTTCAGCTGGGAGCACATCCATTGATCTTTGGTCCCACAGCATGGCCACTTTTCAGGTAAGTTCAGGGTGGGCCAAACTTCTACACAGTAGTGGATCATTTTTACTTTGTTTAGGTCTTTTGTGGCTTCTATACTCTCCCACTGCTCGAGCATCTGCCCGAGCGGGCTATCTGGTGGGATATTTTTAACCTTCTTTCTGTCTTCCCTCTTCAATGATCTCTCCTTACTCATAGATGTCCCCATGCTTACCGGGTCTAAAATAAAGAGGTTTTACGGTGCCCTTACCAAAATGGAATTTGTAAAAGAGGGCAACACAAATCGTAAATACTTGACCCTTGCAAAAAAAAAAACTTCTGTAAAGGTGCCCCTACTCAAACGGAAAATTACTGACGGGCAACTTAAACTCTTCACTCACTCTGGTATTCTGAGGGTAACCCTCTGTTACCCCAGCCAGTACCCCCAAACAGGCGAGTACCCCGTAGGTAGCTCCTGACCCCAGCCGGCACTCACTGGTACCCCTTAAGTAGCTCCTAACCGCTCGACTCTGGCCAGTCTTGCTTCGACAGCTACTTTGGCTAGTACCCTCAATCACTTGCCGTGTGCTACGGGCCTCCGAAAGTGGGCCGGACAACCAACGGCCGTGCGCTGAGGGCCATGGTCACCACCGCAGCCAGCACCTGAGCACACAGTGCACAACTCTCTCACTCGCCTACCTTGGATCTCTTGTGCCTGGGGGTCCCCTAACACTCACTCCCTGCACCCTGGTCAACTATGCCGGTTGATAGTTACAGCCAGTGCAGCCTTATCACTCCCGTACCCTGTCAGCTACCCCAGCCAGCACCTGGACACTCTTAAGTAGCTCCTAATCGCTTGACTCTAGTGTCTTGCTTTGGCAGCTACTTTGCCTCAGACACCCCGGGCTATAACTCCAGCCGGTACCTCTATCACTCTCCGCACCCCGGCAGCTACCCTAGCCAGTGCTCGCTGTTCCCGCTTGACCTTGGCAAGCCCTCCCTAGCCGGTCTTGCTCAGTCAGGCACCCTAGGCTTTAGCCTCGGTCAGCGTGGTGTGCGCCTTCCAATCTTCTGGACCCTCTGCGCACTCGGACTGGCCCAGGCGGCCCACCTCCCTGGGTCTCAAAATGGGAGTTCCTCTCACCTAGCACCCTAAGACGTGCCACTCACACACTATGTCTCCTCCGCACGTCCGGAGGGGGGCCCCACTACGCCCCTGGAGACGCCTCACTCTCTCCAGATACCACTCGCTTCCCCCTGTTCCCGGCCGGCCCCCTCGCGGGAGTCCGGAACCGCGGTACTGAGGGGTCCACACTCGCTCCGGGGATCTGCGCTACCAGTCCCCGTCACACTCACTCCACTCACTTGTTCGTCTCCACCCCCGCCACCGGTTTTCTCACCGATTCTTCTCTGCAGTGAGTGGGGTCCCGTGGCGTCCTCTGATCCGGGGTGGCCAGCAGTCCCCGAGGCCCAAGGCCGGGTGGCACCTTCCTGTCCGTCGGTCCTATTCAGGCGTGGCCAGATCCCATATGAGCCCCCAGTTTGTTAAAAATAAACAGGGTAGGAGATCGGTTTTACTCCTTTTGTGCCTTTATTTAATATGGGGGAGCTCGGGTGCGGGGTCGCCTGTGCCGCCGCCGCTGCTCCCTGGGGACGCCGCCGACACCGCCGAGGAGGAGGTCCGTGGCGATCCTGCTACTGAGTCGCTGCAGGGCCAGGAGTTCGCCCTCACGGGGGTTCCCAGGAACTCGCTGAATCTGGCTCTGTCTAGGAGTGTTTATTTGGCTGGTTACTTCTCAGGTCACGGAGACTCCTTTTCTGAGCTGGGCATCAGGGAGCTTAGTTGATTTGCATATTGGGTGATGTCTTTGGATATGACGAGCAGGCTGGCAGGGAGCAACGGAGGCCTAACCCGGGGGAAAGGGAAGAGGGAAACTTGGGAATTGGGGCTAAGGAGGGCAAATAACTTGGACACTGGGGACTAAGAGGACATGGGGAGCATAGCGCGGGTACAGACAACAAGGTGGGTGACAGCATGACTTTAAATCTAACTATAACAGCATAACAATACATTTAAGAACAATACCATAGTGAGTAACTTGGAGTCTGGGTCTCATTCATCTCACCATCACCTTTCGTGGGAGCAGGGTCCCCCTTGGAAGCAGTGTTGGGGTGGCAGAGCCGGCCCTTTGACTCCAGCAAGCATCAGAGGTAGGTGATCCACCAGGACAGATTCCCAGGGAGGTGATCAATGTCCCATCCCTGGAAACATTCCAGTCCAGCTGGGACAGGGCTCTGAACAACCTGAGCTGCTCAAAGATGTCCCTGCTCATGGCAGGGCTTTGGATGAGATGGGCACTGCAGAGCTCTTCCCATGCAAACCATTCCAGGATTGCATGGGGAGAAGGGGCTGCTCCCTGGACTCCATGCACTGCCTTGACTCCTCCTTGTCTCTGCTGGAGCCCACATGCAGCAGCAAAGGCAGCCCCTTCTCTGGCCTTTGCTGGCCCTGCCTTCCCCAGGGGCTGACAGAGCCCGGCTGGCCCAGGTGACCTTGAGGCTTTGCAGGGCTCAGGCGCAGCGGCTGTGCCAGGCTCAGGGCTGAGGTCACACTCTGTGGGCTGGGGCAGAGCCCAGGCAGAAAGGAGCCCTGAAGCAGCAGCAGCAGCTCTGCAGTGCTGGCCACCAGGCCGGGCTGCCAAGGGAGGCTTGTGGCCATGGCCTGGGAGCAGCTGCTGCTGCCAAGGTGCCTTTGGTGCCTCAGGCTCTCCCTGCCACAGCTGCCAGCACGGCACTCTGCACTTGTGCCCGAGGCCCTCACTGTCTGGGGCTGGCCTGGGGCTTTTCCTGCAGTGGGATCTTCCCTGGTCCAGGCACAGGAAAGGCAGTTCCTGCTGGAGCGGGAGGCTCTTCTTGCAATGGGCTCAAACAACTCCAGCAAGGCCCTATTTACTCTCAGAATGCTTCCCAGAGCACTATATTTAAATACTATTTACGGCTTCTATACTTTGGAATAGATAACTCTTCTTCAAATTTACTTTGTGGTGTAAATAAATCATTCTGCCTAATGCTAATCAGAATCAATCATAGCTGTATTTATATAAATATATCTTATATTCTATTGTTAATCCAGGTAGACAAATTGCATTTTGGTTCAATTCCACCTGTCCAATCTTTACATATAAATTGTTGACAAAGTCTGGGGCTAGGTTTGGATCCAGCCACTCCCAGTCTCCTTCTTCTCTAGAAGAAATTTTAAAAAGTCTAGGCCTCCTGGAGGGGTTTGAGGATCCATGGTAGCTGTTGGGTGTCATTTCTCCACCTCATGACTCAGCAGGAGTTTCTCCAATGAAGAAATCAAGCTTTTGCCTGAAGCTCCCACTCTACCCATGACAGGAACCCCTGGGAGTGTCTGGGACATCCTGGCTCTTTGGCAGCCTGGGGAATCCTGGGATGTCACCATGGAGCCCCCATGAGTGCCTGTGACAGATGGGTGTCTTTGCAGCCCAAGGTGCCCTGGGATGTCCCCATGGAATGGCTGTGACTGCCTCTGAGCACAGGGCTCTGTAGCATCCCAAGAAAGCCCGGGGAGGTCTCCAGGATCCTCGAGTCCAACTCTGGCCCTGCACAGGACACCCCAACAATGCCAGCCTGGGCCTGGCAGCACTGTCCAAACGCTGCTGGAGCTCCCCGAGCCTGGAGCTGGGACCCTTCCCTTGGAGCCTGTTCAGTGCCCCAGCAGCCTCTGGGGGAAAAACCTTTTCCTCAGATCCAACCCAAACCTGCCCCAACTCAGCTCCAGCCCTTCCCTCCAGTCCTGTCCCTGGGCACCAGAGGGAAGAGGTTCCCACAGCCCCAGTCAGGGACTCGCTCCCAAGGCTGTTCCAGGGCAGCCAGGGCTGGCACCAGCTGGGATGCTCAGTTTCCATGGGCCGGGGTTTGGGAATGGGATTCCCCAATTTTGTGCTCCCACTAAAACCGTGTCACTGCTCGCTGCCCTCCAGCCTCCCACTGAAAGTACAAAAGGCAAAGATCCCAGGCTGCGATAAGAACAATTTAATGGGAACAGAAACAAGGAACAAAAAGGAGCAGAAACAATATTGATAACAAACGGGATAAAACTAACAATATAAAGGGAAAACTACAAAAACATCAACTGGCTCATCCCATCCTTCCTGGAAAGGACACCCTTCACCTTGAAGGAGAGATAGAGTCCCTTTCCTAGCCCTGGTAATGACCTGAGATGGGATCAAATACAGTGATGGGGCCATGGCCAGACCCTCACATTCTTCAATCCCACATCACATCATTGCCAGGGGCAGGGAAAGGGACAGATGTCCTCCCAGAATGAATCAAAGGGAACTGTGGATCAGTAGGGCTCTTCCCAGTGTGCATCTTCTGATGGGGGATGAGGTTAGAGATGCACATGAAGCCTTCCCAGAGTCGGGGCTCTCGCAGGGCTTCCCTTACTGTTGCCTCTGTTGGTGTCTGGTCAAGGCAGAGTTGTGGGTGAAGCTCTTCCCACACTGGGGACACTCGTAGGGCCTCTCCCCAGTGTGGATGCGCCGGTGGGTGATGAGGTGGGAGTTCTGCCTGAAGCCCTTCCCACAGTCAGGGCAGTGGAAGGGCCTCTCCTCAGTGTGAATGCGCTGGTACTTGAGGAGATCTGAGCTGGTGTGAAACCTTTTCCCACAGTGGGGACATCCATAGGGCCTCTCCCCAGTGTGAGTCGTCTGGTGGACAATCAGGTCGGAGCTGTCACTGAAGCTCTTCCCACATTCTGCACACCATAGGGCCTCTCCCCAGTGTGGGTCCTGAGGTGGACAATCAGGTTGGAGCTGTCTCTGCAGCCCTGCCCACATTCCCCACACATGTAGGGCCATTCCCCAGTGTGGATCCTCTGGTGGCGGATCAGGCTGGAGTTGTTGCTAAAGCTCTTCCCACACTCCAAGCACTCATAGGGCTGCTCCCTGTCATGAAGCTGTTCATGGGCCACCAGGTCTGAGCTCTGGCTCCATCTCCGGCCAGGTTCCTGGCACAGGGCAGGTATTTCCTCCTCTGAGCACCCTGGTATGGATTTGGAGCCCCTCCTCCTGTGGGATGTCTGGGGCTTTTCCTCCCTGTTGGATTCCTGTGCCAGGGAGCCACTCAAACAGCCTCTTCCATGATGTTCTGCTCTGGGGATTTTTCCTCCCTGGTCTCCATGCTCAGCTCCTTGTCTGGGGGAGAAAGGACAAGGAAAGGATGGAATTTCCTCTGTGCAAGAGGGAAGGGGAAGGAGATCCTCCCAGTTCATCCCTGGCAGGACAGCGTCAGTAGTGGGGTTGTCTTGCAGCCGGGGGCCATGCTGGACTGGGATATGGAGCAGGAGAGATGGGTAAAAGGGGCAGTGACTTCCTCCTCACCTGCCTGGCTGTCCCAGGTCATCTTCCTCTTCCTCACAGCTTCCACCTTTATCTGGCCAAGGTTTGGGAATGGGAAATCCGAGTTTGGGGAAAAACAACAGATGAGCACATTGAGTTTGAAGGTTTGCCTGACCAAGTCCATCTCATAAAGTCACCTGGAATCTGGGGTCCATAAAAACCTCCCAAACACCAATATTCTGCCCTGAAAATGCCTCCAAGGAATTCCCCATCCCTGGTCTCTTCCCTTTGGTTTTCAGGGGTTCCCCCTTTCCCAGCTGCTGGGGGTCACGCTTGTATTGAGGGTCCCCATCGACTCAGTCCCAGCCCGCCCCAGGCTGCTGGGAGTCCCAGCAATCGGAAAAGTTCCCCCCTTACCCATCTCACTATTAAGGGATGCAAGGGGATTTTGGGGTCTCTGGGTCCCTTTTCCCCTCACTGTTGGCTGTGGGGTGCAGGGGGTCCAAGGGTCCCCCCTGCTCCTCTAGGCTGCCTCTACCATCAGCCACCACCAGGACCCTCAATGTCCCCCAAGGGGCATTTTCCACTCATCTTTGAAGTTCTTCATTTTTCAAACATCCCTCCTAAGAAACCAAGCGCAGGGACCCCCCAAGATATCTGGGCCGAGCTTGGTTTGGAAAGACAGGTGTCTGCTAAGGAAGGCAGGAGCCTCCCTTGAAATGGAAAACATAAACTCCCTCCTTCTGAATTATAATTTAGAAATGAATGGGCTCTCAAGCAAAGAGATGGGAATAGGAATAACAGTGCTTTAGTAGGAAAAGTAAAATAAAAATGCAGTAGTAAAAAAAATAAGCTGACAGAGTCAGAATACCTGATACCCAGTTAGGCAGGGTGTTGGTAGCAGTCTAATCAAATCGTGGCTGCAGTCCTCCTGGAGTCACAGATGAGGTTTTGTTTAAGCAATGATCCTGTAGAAGGGTGTAGTTTTCCTCTGAAGGTCCAGTTCTGGTGTAGATGGGTCTGGCCTTCCTCTGGGAATCCAGTGGAAACAGGCTGCTTCTGGTGTGTTAAATCTCAGGTTATATCCAGGTAGGAATGCTTGGCTCCTCCGTCTGGGTGGAGCATCTCACAATGGGATGATGGAATTTGATCAGTGATGCAGTGAAACTCAATGGCCCATTAACAGAAGATATCTCCCTGGAGGGAGTGGGGGTGGTGGAAGAGATAAAGAACACTGCCCCACCTGGTTTGAACAGCTGGCCCATTAACAGAAGATATCCCCCCAGAGTTATGAGAAATGGGTCATGGAACAGTTCTTACTTGGGATCTCCTGTTGGTTTTGTGTTCAAACTGGCACACTGGGGAGAAGTGGGACCATGCTGGGAACTGCTGTGAGCAGGTTGGAGTGACTGGTCTACACTGTGGGCAACTGGGCATGACTGGGACCATTCTGGGAGAGACTGGCATCATACTGGGAGTGACTGGGACCATAGAAGGGGCAATTGGGAGCAAGTGGATGAAAGTGGGAGCAACCTCGACCATGCTGGGGGCAAACTGCATCATAATGGGGAAGGACTGGCAGTGACAGGGCTCATAATGGGAGTGCCGAGGAAACTGGAACCACACTGGGGAGCATCTGGGCTGATACTGGGAGCAGCCACTGCTGGCACTGGGACCCCCAAACCCTTTTCCTGGCCACCCCACCTCACCCAGGCCCACCATTTTCTTTGGCCCTGGGAGCCCTGGAATCCTACTCCTGCCTTTCCCAGCACCCAGCTCCTCCTTCCCATATCACTGAGGACACTTGGGACCCCTATTCCCAGCCATCCTGGGTTTTTCCACCTTTTGATGGGAACGGGGACACCGGGGAACCTTGGAGCTCCCTTTCCTGACTAAATGGACCCCTTTAACCCCAACTATCTCACATCTACCCACCCCTACCATCCCCTTTTCTTAATCCTGGAACCCCAAAACCCCCTTCCCTGCTCTGCCAGCTCTCCCCGTTCCCCCTTTCCTTCACCCATGACCCCCAGACCCCAAATCTCCGTGTCCCCCCAGTTCTCCTCTCCCTGCGGTCCCTGCCTGTGGCGCTGTCGGAGCCCGGCCCGGGGTTCCCCCAGTTCCTGTCCATGGGGTCCCTGGATGGGATCCCCTTCCAGCGCCGCCACAGCCAGCGGGGCCGGGCGGAGCCGCAGCCGCCGGGGATGGCGGCTGGAGCCGAGCCGGGATATTGGGATGGCCGGAGCCGGCACAAGGAGCGGCACCGGCACGGGGCCAGCAGGGAGCTGCAGATGCTGCAGGAGCGGCACAGCCAGAGCGGGGCTCAGGGCGGGGAGCCGGGGCTGGGGGATCTGTGGGGCTGCCATGGCACCTGTGGGACTGCAGTGGGGATCCGTGGGGCTGGGCCGGGATCTGGGGCACTGGGATGTGCATCCATGCGGATCCAAGGGGCTGGGATGAGGCTCTGTGGGTCTCCATCAGACTCTGGGGCTCCGTGGGGCTGGAATGCGGCTCCGTGGGGCTGGGACACAATTCTGTGGGTCTCCATGGGTCCAATCCCTCCCCAGGTCTCCCCACCTGCAGGAGGTTTCCAGCTGTGATCTCCTTTCCCGCGGAAGCGTCCGCAGATCCGATCAGCTCGGCTCTGACAGGCGGGAATTCCTCTCCTTCCAGCTGGGATCTGGGGCATTCCTGGTGGCCGACGGTGCTGCCCAGGTCACCAAGAGGCGCTGGGAACAGGATGAGATCGAGGCTCAGGAATTCACAAATCCCCTGGGGCACACCTGCCTGGAATGTCTCTGGAAATATGTCAGATATGGGTGGGAAGTGCTGGAGAGTAAAGGTGGGGAAGGTAGAATTTCCATGG
>JAJEOU010002265.1:0-17996 GCA_021534815.1 Acrocephalus arundinaceus
CTCGGCCCATTCTCTCCATCTACAGACCTCCATGAGGAAAGCCGTGTTGAGAAAGAAATGACCTAGTGGGACCCATTTTAATGCTTTGAGACACTTTGGGTGTTTCCTTTGACTTTGACTCCTGGAATGGATTGTGCAATCTCCTCTCAGGCTCTGAAGTTCCAGGACTCAGCACCAAATGCACTACGGGGCTCATTAGGATCAAGCAAGTGCTGACAACCATGGCTGTGCCTTGATTTCTGTCTGATCTGGTGCAGTTCACTAGGATGTCTTTTTCTCCTTGAGTTATGGGGAAATATTTCAAAAAAACCCACAATGCTATTTCAAGGGTGTACTTTTCTCTTCAGAGAAGAGACTACTGCAACATTCAAAGATTGAAATTGATCCAAGGTCTCTCCTCAGGAGGTCTGGCCTGGTCAGAGAAGCTGTGCCTTAAGGTCTGACCCAGTGTGGACAACCTTGCTCCACATTCCCAAACTCATCCTTTCTCTCTCACTCGCCAGGTCTGTTTTGCCTGGAGAACTGGCTGCACACAACAGAAGAGTTTTTTTTTCTTTTCAAGCAATCTAAAACTCCTCATTTTCCCCACTGCAAACAGACACACTCCCCAAGTGTGTGCCAAGCCCAAGGTGCCACCAAGACAACTCCAGCCCTGCCCTGGCCAGGAGTGAGGGTGGATCATCATCCCAACCTGCACTGGGCCATTGCATGGGGCTGTGGCCATGGACACTGCAATGACCCACTGCTGGGTTTGGCTGCCAGGTGTTCATGGTTAGATTGTTCTTTTTTATTTCCAGATTTTTTTTCCCACAAACTGCTAGGAAACTCACTTCTGGGTACTTATGGGTACTTGAGCAGAACAAAGGGGCCAAAGGAAAGGATTTGTAGCACCTGGCTACACTTCTTTGGTCTCTGGGAGTTTCTCTCAGAGGGGGGAGATCACACGAGTTTGGGGGGGCAGAAAAAGGACGGGCTGGGGGCAGCTCTGCTGTCTCTTGCTCTTGGCATCAGAGAGAGGACGGCCAGGCTGCTGCTTGCTGCGGGACGAGTTCACTGGCACCACCAAGTCCGGTCCTGGGAAATCCACCACCATCTGCCCGTGTGCCCAGGAATTCTGAGCTCACCTCCCCCTGCCCTGCTGGAGCTGGGCCGGCCCTGTCCCGCTGCTGCTGCATCTTTGGAACTGCTTTGAGGCTTTTGGCTATGCTGTACCCCTGCCCTGCCCTGCCCTGCCCTGCCCTGCCCTGCCCTGCCCTGCCCTGCCCTGCCGGGACATCCCTGCCATTCCAGCTACCACTGACGGAGCTTCTGATATATCCCATCCACCAGCCCGGGATTTTCCACCCTTCCAGCTTAGTGCTGTCATGATATGGAGGACGTTAATGAATATAAAAAGACAAGATTTTAGAAGCAGCTTCTGGTGATTTTGTAGAAGTAAAGAAACAGCTTGTACTGAGAACACATAGAAGATGAGATTTTAAGCTTGGTTGTTAGGTAGTTACTAAGTAGAAGTCATATAGGTAAGATGTATAATGTTAAAACTCTTCAAAGTTGGACCTAGGTATTTGTCAAAAATTGATAGAGCAGAATTTTCTGGCTTTGATCAAGCAAAATCAAGCTCCTCATCTTTGGCAAGAGCAAAGTGACCTGAAAAATAGCCAAACCTCCACTGCACCTGCCCAGAAGCGAAGATCAACCTGAGGAAGGTGTTGGCCTTCCTCCCAAGACCCCAACTCACAACCACCAAGAGGCGTGACAGCTCATTAGAATACAAAGTGAGAGAAGGCAAGGAATGGGCGGGTGAGGAGGTGTAGGTTGTGGGATCAATGTGTATTTAAACCTGGACCTTGTCTTGACCAGGTACGCAAGGTTTGGAGGAGATATCCCCCCGTGTGTCCCAGCTGTAAATAAAACATACCTGCTTTACAATTTCTAATTGTAAAGTCCTTATTCTACGCTTCACTCAGAGTCCTGCAGGGGCACCGAGATCAGGCTGCCTTGGGCTTTGTGAAGCAAAGCCCCTCGAGGTTCCTGGTTCTGTTTTGTTGTTAATGCTGGAGTTGTTTGTTTGCCTTGTCGTACATACTACTAAAGAACTGTTGTTCCTGTCCCCATACCTCTGCCTCAGAGCCCTTTAATTTTCTAAATTAGAGTAATTTGTAGGCAGGGGGTTTGAATTCTCCATTCCAAGGGAGGCCCTGCCCCTCCCTAGCAGATCCCTGTCTTTTCAACCAAGACAGATTTTGGCACCCAATTTGGGGCATGAGGGCCCTGAGAAAAGAAGGGTGAAAAAAGGAATAACAGTTCTTGAGGCACCTAATATTTTCTTTTGTGTTTGCTGGATACAGAAACCTCATTAGGTAACACCATGTAGTCTAGCTTACCCTGGTTTGGGTGGCACGTTGTTGTGGCTGTATTTCTCCCATTTGCAGGCCCTTATCTAAACATGGGCCCTATAACTGAGGCTACTGTGGCTGTTATCCAGTTTGTTTCCTGGGTTAATAAGGTGAGGGGTTCATGGATTTTTAACTTCCTCTGGAAGGCGGGCACATGGATATGTGGCTATCACACACTAAGTGTATGTTTTGGGGGTTAATTTAAGAATGGTGCTTTCTGTGAGGAAATGCCAGTGGGGGAAGTTTTCTGCCAGCCCTTCAACCACTTCTTATTGCCTTCTCAACCAGCATTTGAAAGGTTTAAATTTTCATCTAGATACTAACCAAGTGCTGCTCATAGTCCTAGTCTATTTTTCT
Organism: Acrocephalus arundinaceus; assembly: GCA_021534815.1. Taxonomy (NCBI): domain Eukaryota; kingdom Metazoa; phylum Chordata; class Aves; order Passeriformes; family Sylviidae; genus Acrocephalus; species Acrocephalus arundinaceus. Next base: position 2,754 of record JAJEOU010002265.1, read on the forward strand.
TTCAGAGGTAAGGTGAGGTCGACTTGGATCACCACACAGACACCTAACTCAGAGACTGGGGATACTGCCATGGAACCTGACACTGCCCCACAGAACAGGGATGCTGCCCCACTGCCTGACCCTGCCTCACAGCCCACCTCAGAAATGAACCACCCGGATTGGGGGTGGGTTCTGGTGAAGGAGATAGGCCAGATGTTAAAGGAGAACATTTTCCCAGTGGTGGCCTCATTAGCCCCAGCTGGTGGGAAACCCTCCCCCTGCCCTGAAAAGGGAGAGTCTGATGGTGCAGCAGTGGAACCCACAGACGTTACAATTGTCCAGGTCCCAGCTGAACCACAGGGGCAGTCACAGCCAGCAGCAGTCGCCCCTCTGGAAATGAAGAAGTCTAAGGTGAAATCAGAGCACCCAGGTAATAAAGATAAGAAAGGAGGGCCCTCACAACCAACAGAGGAGCCAGAGGTTGAGATCATCACCGAGTCCCTGACATATGAAAGTCTCCAGAATCTGCAATAAGATATTGCACGACAAGGATATGAAGCTTACACAGCCTGGTTACTTCAGGTTTGGGACCTTATAGGTACAGGCGTGCAACTGGATGGTGGTGAGGCAAGGAATTTGGGACCCTTGACCCAGGACTCAGGGGTGAATCAAGTATTTGTAAGGGAGCAAGGGCCCCTTCCCCTCTGGGAGTGACTTTTAATGAGTGTAAGGGAGAGGTTTGTCCACAGAGACAGAATGCAGGAGCACCATCATAGAAGTCACTGGAAGACCGTTGAGGAAGGGATCCAACAGCTGAGGGAAGTGGCCATATTAGAGGTATTCTTTGGGAGGGGTGGACAGCATGACAATGACCCTGACAAGGTCAGGTGCACAGGGCAGATGTTGTGGAACCTGGCAAGTAAAGGGCCATCTCAATACACCACCTTCATTGCAATGATCAATCCTGATAGCAACCGAGAGACAGTGGGTTCTGTCACCAACAGGCTCAGAAATTATGAGAGTATGATCAGTGGCCCAATGCAGGCTCAGGTCTCTGCAGTAGTTAAGGAACTCAAAGAGGAGGTAATAAGAGAAGTGAGGGAGGAGGTGAGGGAGGAGATGAGGAGGAACAGTTCCCATGCGGCACCGGTGCGAGTCACAGGCCCCAGAGCCAGAGCCCAACGCCCTCCAGCTAGAGAGAGAGGGTACACCCCAAGGGCTGACCTGTGGTCCTTCCTGCGTGATCATGGGGAAGACATGGGAAGGTGGGATGGGAAACCCATTTCTGTCCTGGCAGCACGGGTGCGTGAGCTCAAGGAGAGAAACACTAACCGAGGGGGTCCCACTAAAATGAAAGTAGCCTCAACCTCCCATGACCGAGCCACCAGGTATTATAGAAGTGAGGATGATTATGTCGGATGCCCTTGAAGGAACCTCTACTGTGGTTCTTCCTGGATGATCTTCTTCCTTCCTGCCCAGGAAGGGAATAATATTCAGTGATAGAAGGGCCTTGCCTCTAGCCAGGAAGAGGCACAGGAAAACCGAGTCTTTTGGAATGTGTGGATTCGATGGCCTGGCACATCAGAGCCACAGAAATATGAAGCTTTGGTAGATACTGGTGCACAGTGTACCCTGATGCCATCAGGACATGTGAAAGCAGAACCTGTTTCCATTGCTGGGGTGACAGGGGGATCACAGCAACTGACTCTGGTGGAAGCCGAGGTGAGGCTGACCAGGAAGGAGTGGGAAAAATATCCGATTGCAGCTGGGCCACAGGTCCCATGTATTCTGGGCATTGACTTCCTTAGGAATGGCTATTACCTGAGACACTAAGGGACTCAGGTGGGCTCTGCTGTGGAGGCAGAGGGCATCAAGAAATTGAACACCTTGCCTGGACTGTCAGAGAAACCATCTGCAGTAGGACACCTGAAGGTAGAAGAACGAGTAGCAGTTGCCACCTTGACAGTGCACCGCTGGCAGTATCGGACCAATCGAGATGCCGTGATCCCCATCCACAAGATGATCCGAGAGCTGGAGAGCCAAGGGGTGGTCAGCAAAACCCACTCAATCTTCAACAGCCCCATCTGACCTGTGTGCAAATCTGACAGAGAATGGAGACTGACTGTGGACTATCGTGCATTGAATGAAGTGACACCACCGCTGAGCGCTGCTGTGCCGGACATGCTGGAACTCCAGTACGAGCTGGAGTCCAAGGCAGTGAGGTGGTACATCACAAGTGACATTGCCAATGCATTTTTCTCCATTCCCCTGGCTGCAGAATGCAGGACTCAGTTTGCGTTCACCTAGAGGGATGTGCAGCACACATGGAACCGACTGCCCCAGGGCTGGAAACACAGCCCCACCATCTGCCATGGACTGATCCAGGCTGCACTGGAAAAGGTAGAGGCTCCAGAACATCTGCAGTACATCGATGATATCATTGTGTGGGGGAACACGGCAATGGAAATGCTTGAAAAAGGAGATAAGATCATCCAGATTCCCCTGGAAGCCGGCTTTGCCATCAAGAACAGCAAGGCCAAGGGACCTGCCCAAGACATTCAGTTCCTGAGAGTAAAGTGGGAAGATGGACAGCTTCAGATTCCCACTGAGGTCATTGATAAGATCACCGTGATGTCTCCACCAACCAGCAAGAAGGAAACACAAGCTTTCCTAGGTGCCATAGGCTTTTAGAGAATGCACATCCCCGAATACAGCCAGATTGTGAGCCCTCTCTACCTGGTTACCCGCAAGAAGAACGATTTCCACTGGGGGCCCTGAACAGCAGCAAGCCTTTGCCCAGATCAAGCAGGAGATCGCTCATGCGGTAGCCCTTGACCCAGTGAGGACGGGACCAGAGGTAAAGTATGTGCTCTACTCAGCAGCCAGGAACAATGGTTTGTCCTGGAGCCTATGGCAGAAGGTGCCTAGGGAGACTCAAGGCCGACCACTGGGATTCTGGAGCCGAAGCTACAGAGGGTCTGAAGCCAACTACACTCCCACAGAGAAGGAAATCTTGGCTGCCTATGAAAGAGTTCAAGCCGCCTCGGAGGTGATTGGTACAGAGGCGCAACTCCTCCTGGCACCCCGACTGCCTGTGCTGGGGTGGATGTTTAAAGGAAAGGTTCCCTCTACCCACCATGCCACCGACGCCACATGGAGCAAATGGATTGCCCTCATCACACAGCGCGCCTTTATTGGAAACTCGAATCACCCTGGGATTTTGGAAATAATTACAAACTGGCCAGAAGGTGAAAAGTTTGGTCTCATGGCTGAAGAGGAGCAGGAACAAGTGACAGAGGATGAAGAAGCACCACCGTACAAGGAGCTGCCAGCAGAAGACACACGCTACGCTCTTTTCACTGATGGTTCCTGTCGCATTGTAGGGATGAAACAAAAGTGGCAAGCAGCTGTATGGAGCCCCACACGACAGGTTGCACAAGCCACTGAAGGAGAAGGTGGCTCAAGTCAACTTGCTGAACTCAAAGCTCATCAATTGGCCCTCGACATTGCTGAGAGAATTGGCCAAAGCTCTACCTCTACACTGATTCGTGGATGGTGGCCAATGCTCTGTGGGGTTGGCTGGAAAGGTGGAAAAAGGCCAACTGGCAGCGTCGGGGAAAACCAATCTGGGCTGATAAGAGATTGAGCCTGCCGAGTTTCACCCACAGCAAGGACTTCCTCAATTTTGCCATCTCTCTTTGGTGCAGTAAGAGGTTTCGTCGTTTCATGTTCTTAATTTTCGTGCTTGTTGGTACTTTGTTTGTTAAAGAAATAGTTTTTTTCCACTTTTCTGCAAGGAAGTTCTTTCCCAGACCAGTTGGGGGAGGGGCCGTTTGGGTTTGCTTCCCAGAGGGACCCTATTCAGGGGTTTCTCCCAAATTTTTCCTAAACCAGAACACAGCTCTACTACGCACAAATCATCAGCTTTGATAGCAATGGCATTCTAAGTCACTCTGATTAAATTCAGATGGACTGATTCAAATATACTGCAAATTGCTCTAAATTAGATATCCCTCCTGGCTACTATCAGGAATCAACGTTCTCTCAGAAAAACTGGGCTTTTTGTTCTTTTAATGCTCTGAAATGGAAAATCAGGAAATAGCCAGTGATGCCTTTGCTCTTGCTGCTGCTGACATGGCAGTGGATTTTCTTTCAGCCTACTCAGCTGGCCCTCTACACTCTACTGCCCAAGGACAAGCTCACAGTTTGCGCCACAGTTCTTAAACACCAGGAACATCAAATGTTCCTTGCTCACTCACCTCAATATCGGCACCTCTGAACACATGGGTCAGGTGAGATGCAGTGGGCAAGAGAAAATGAAGCAGATTCTTGGAGAAAACTGGAGAAAACCCTGGCATTTTTAAAAGGTACTTCCAAGAAGGTCTCCCAGTCCACATTTTTAAAGTTGTCCCACTTGACCCAGAAAACTGAGGAAATGACAGACTCTGCTGCCACAGACTCTCCCATGGAGGGAACGCAACCCCTTCAGGTTTCCTTGCAAATGCTGCCCGCAGAGCCCTGGCTACAGACACCGCCTTTTGAGCTGAACATGTTGACAGGAGCTTAAGCCAAGTGGCATCCAAATGGTCTTTCTGTTTCCAAATCAACTCAGTCACTAAGAAAGAGCAGGAAGACTTGCAAAATCCAGCTTAGCTTAAACACAGGGAAAACCTCTACTTATGTGCCAGGTTAGTCAGGTAAAAGCAATTACTGAAAATAAAAAAGAAAAAAGAGAGAGAGAGATAAATGAAATATAAATGATATATAAATAAAATATTTAAAATTTTAATTAAAAAAAAAAAAGATTAAACAGAGTAAACTGCAGCAGCGAGTTGCTCAGTCCTTGTGGCACTGCTGTGCAAGTTTGCAGACTGTGCTCTAACACAAGAATAAACAAGGCTCCTGTCAGTGTGCAGCTGCCCACTGACAAAAGCCTCAAGCAGGAGGATGCTCCTGCACTGAGCAAGCCCAAGAGCTGCTCTGCCACTGAGGCTTCCATGCACCAAGGCAACCTTGTGATGTCACCACGATGGCGTGGCAGCCGTGCCCTGACATCACAAAGCAAACGCTCTGTGCTGGTCTGTGAATTTTTGCAGATGGACAGAGTGATGTTTGTTGGTGTCAGGGGGCCGGGCTGGGGGCGGCTGGCTCTTTCCCCGGCCACGCTGGTCAGGAGTGGCCGTTTCCCAGACTGCAAGCAGTGCAAGTAAGGGTAGAGAGCAGAGCTGTTTCCTGCTCTCTGGATCCTCTATAACCTCCATATCTGGATACGAAGCAAAGGTCTCAGAGAAGGCTCTCTCTTACAGAGGTCTTTATTCCTCCAGGTGTTACAGGAGAGAGAGAGCGAGCAGGGTCCTGTGCTTAACATTTAAACCAGGGGGCAGAGGGGTGGGGCAGGTGGGTGATTGGCCCCAGGTTAACACAGGGCAGGGTCAGGAAAGGGGACAAAGGGACGGGGGAAGGGAAAATCTGGGGTAAACCAGACACCAGGCACTGGCAGGTGGGGAAGTAACAGGAGCAAACCATAACTTATCCAACCTCTCAAAAACCCACCACCACATCTCCCTCTTTTCTGTTTCATTTCGACGGAAAGGAGGGAGGAGACAAACTCCTTAAACCACTCTCTCTGGCCTTTTTAACCATCTCTCCACAGCAGCCACTGTTACTTTGAAAAGGGGCGAGTTTGTTTTTTTTTTAATACACCTTGTAATGACTCCTTTTAGAGTCCTAAAAGCTATGTAAATTAAAATGACAACCAGAACAGCCAGTCAGACATCCTTTACAAATGATGACATTCCCCCTGAAAACCCTTGGTTGTTAAAGATGCTCTCCAGCCAGTCTCCTGCTCCTCACTTGATTTCCCCCATCATGCCTTTCATTTTCTGCATGGAGTTCTGGATGCTCTGGATTTTGCTGGATAGATTGGAGCAGTGCATCCCTTGAGTGTCCTCACACTAATGTCCCTGTCCTACTGACTGAGTCAGAAGCAACAGCAAACACAGGAGTTCTGGCCTCATCTTGGGGGTCAGGAGGATGCTCTGAAAAGAAATCTAAAAAGAACATCCACAGGTAAGCACAGTTTAACACAATCTATTTAAGGCACTGAGTTAGGGATAACTTGGGGTTTGTGTTCCCCACTTCCTTTGCACCGTTGCCTAGAAGAAGCATTTGCCACATCATCGGGTCAGGAAGGTGGAATTGGGGCCACATTCTGGGCCTTCTTTTCCCTGGGTGGAACATAGGGTTTGACCCATTTTTGTGTAACCCATTTCAGACCTGTGGGGGTGGATATGCAGGCGTATCCTGACCCCCAAGTGACCAAATCAAAAGGTCCCTGGACCTTCCAAGTCTCAGGGTCCTTCACCAGGACCAGCGGTTTATCCTCAAACTTCAACCAATGATTTTGATTGAAGTTCCCAGCTACAGGTGGATTAAGGTTTTCCAATGAACTGTTAAGACAGTTCATGGTAAACAGAGCCTTACAAAGTCGTTGTTGTGGACTGTTTACCCTGACATCTCCTCTCTGCTGTCCCAAGGTCTTCTTCAATGTCTGGTGAGTTCTTTCTATCACTGCCTGGCCAGTGGGGGAGAATGGGATCCCCATGTTATGTTTCACACCCCACTCTTTCAGGAAACCATAAAATTCCTTGGAAACGTAAGCTCGACCATGATCACGTTTGATCTCTTTGGGGATCCCCAGTGTGGAGAAGGCCTGCCCAAGGTGTTTCTGTGCATCTCTGGTCTTCTCCCCTGTGTGGGCTGAGGCATAAACAGCACCAGAGAAGGTATCAACTGACACATGAACATATTTGAACCTTCCAAACTCAGAAATATGTGTGACATCTGTCTGCCACAGCTCACAGCTGCCAAGCCCTCTGGGGTTGACCCCTGATCCCAGCAAGGGTAAGGAAATCTTTTGGCAGCTTGGGCATGTGTCTATGATTGCCTTGGCTTGGTCCCGCCTTAGGTGGAATTGGCGCACCAGGCCTGGGACATTCAGATGGAATTGCTGATGGCTGAGTTTGGCCTGCTGGAAAATGTTAGGTAGGCCACCCCGCTGCACAGGAGCAGCTGGGGCATCTGCTCTGCGGTTACCCTCTGTGCTGAAACCAGGAAGGTCAGTGTGTGATCTCACATGCATAATGTAGTAAGGATGCTCTCTGTGGGAGACTGGGTGTGTCAGCTCTGAGAGCAAGTTGAAAATGGCCAGATTTGAGACGTCTTTGAGAACTGCATTCTCTGCTCTGGACACTACCCCTGCTACATGTGCTGAATCAGTAATCAAATTAATGGGTTCTGAAAACTTCTCAAAAGCCCTGATGACTGTGGCCAACTCAGCCACCTGAAGTGAACCTTCAACTACCTCGATGTCAGCCTCCCACTGCTGAGTCTGAGCGTCCTTCCAAGTCACCACTGACTTGTGTGACCCTCTGTTTTCATCAATAAAAATTGTAAGAGCTTTGAGAGGTTTGTGGCTCTGTTTCTCTTTTGGAATCCAATTGAATTCCAAATGAAATAATTTGTGGTCCGGGCAATGGATTGAAATTTTCCCTGGGTAGCTATCCAGAGCAAGCTGAAACATCTCATTCTCACAGAGCAACTGCTCCAAAGCCTTCTCTGTTAACCTTCCAGCTGACAATTGGATTGGCACAGGAATGCATGCAAACTCACACCCTGCCAGCAGTCCTATCCTGACCCTTGCTTTGCTGATCAGCTGAGCCATCAACTCCTGTGGTTTAGTGATACTTTTGGACAGCTGATGACCTACGAACACCCACTCTAGGATTGAGAGGTGATCCTTCTGGTCCTTGTCCCACTGAAAAATCAGCCCATGCAAGTGTGGCAGTTTTCCCAAAATGATGACATTAAATGGAAGTTCGGGCTGGCAGCGATGGGCCTGCTGGCTGGACATTGCCAATTGAACCCTCTCCAATGCCTGCCGAGCCTCCTGAGTCAGAGCCCTTGGAGAATCCAGCTCCTCTCCCTCCTTTAACAAATTGAAGAGAGGGGCTAGGTCCTCTGTAGGAAACCCAAGCCACAGCCTGACTCAATTCAAAGATCCACACAGCTGCTGGAGATCCTTCAAAGTCTCAGGTCTCTCACTGATTACCAACTTCTGGGCTGTTCTGGTCCAGTTGGCAATCTCAAGCCCTGGGTATTTCCAAGGTTGCAGTCTCTGCACTTTTTCCTGCTGAAACTCAAATCCTGCAGCGGCCAAAGCAGTGATAGTCTCATCCAGAATTTGTGTAAGTCCATTGTCACTGGGGGCACACACAAGCACATCATCCATATAATGAAGGATGACGGCCTCACCAGCCTTGGCACACACCAGGGACAGTATTTTGGCCACGTACCACTGGCAAATACTTGGTGAGTTCTTTAACCCTTGCAGCAAAACTCTCCAGTGGTAACGCTTCATGGGTGCCTCCCTGCTGATGGAAGGCACAGAGAATGCAAACTGTGGGGCATCGGCTGGATCTAGGGGAATCTGGAAAAACAATCTTTTCTATCAATGACAGCCAAATTCCAGTTTTGGGGGAGCATATAAGGGGATGGCAAACCTGGCTGAAGAGACCCCATGCCCTCGATGACCTCATTAATTTTTTGCCAATCGTTGAGGAGGCGCCACCTGTCTTTCCCCAGCTTTTTGATCACAAACACCGGAGAACTCCAGGGACTGTTAGTTTCCACAATGTGACCTTTAGCCAATTGCTCCTACACGAGTTCTCTGAGTGCCTTCAATTTCTGTTTATTCAACAGCCTCTGATCCTCCCAAATTGGGGTATCAGCCCATCAGCCAATTTAGTTTTTGGATGGGGCGCTCCTCAGTGGAGGCAGTTAAAAACCTTTGGGTTTTTTTGGGATTTCTAGTTTAACTGCCCATTGAGACATGGCGTCTCTTCCCCACAAGGTAAATTTGGAATCTAGAACAAACAAAGAAGTCAATTGCCCATCTGGCCATTTAATTTGCACAATGCTCTTGGATTGTTTTGCTAATTGTGTGCCCCCTATACCTGTAACCTTACCAGCCACGGGTTGCAACTCCCAATGTGATGGCCACTTGTGTGGTGGTATGACTGTCATATCTGATCCTGTGTCCATCATTCCCTGAAGTTGGATGAAATCCCCCTCCCTCTTGAGCCCACACTAAATTATGGGTTTGTTCTCTCCCACCATTCCTGTCCAATAGACCAAAAGGTCCAGACCATCCTAGGGCAGTTTGGGCAGTGGTATGGCCTGGGCAATGACTCGGCCCTTTGGTAGGAAGAGGGGAGGATGGACACAACGTGCCAAGAGAGCTCGTTGCTCCAGATCTGATGGCAAAAGTGCTGGACTAATCTTGATCTCAGAGGGAGTGTGCTTAGAATCCCTGATAACAAGGCACTTACTACCAGTCTGCTGTAGGTTGGTCACGTGTCCAGGGTCAATGGTGACCACTTGCCAGTGCGGTGTGTTGAAAGGCACACCTGTTGTTAACTCAAGCCTAAATGGCTTCCATATCCTCTTGGTTGTTACCAACCCTGAGGGTTCCTTAGGGTCCCACATCTTCCCAGAATTGGGTTGCCCCACAACCCTAAAAACCTGGTGACCTGTTCCATTTTTCTCATCACATGGGGGAGAAGCTCATGCTCCTCCCCTAGTTTTTTGGAACGCAAATGTTCCCTTTCTCCCCCTCCCCCACTGCTCCCACCAGTGTGTGTGATGTTTTATTCTTAAAGGGACAAAGGCACATCACATGTCCCTCCTACCCATACTGGAAACATTTGACCCTCCCAGCCACTGGTGGTCCAGCTGGAATGGTGGCTGGTGCTGCAATCCGGCCTCTGAGCCCAGACCCTTTCCGCTGTTCATCTGGGTCCCTTATGGCTCACTTGGTGCAGGTCTCAGTGAGGAGGTCCAGGGTTGGAGGTGGAGCAACCAGAAGCCCGGAGATGATCCTCTTGCAGACATCACTGGCATTGCTTTGTGCCACTGCCAGGCACCAAGTGGCTTTTTGCCACTTCCAGGATCATCTTCTGTTGCAATTCCTGGTCCTCTCTCTGGTTTTCCACCACTGCATGAAGTCTGTCTGTAAAATCTAGGAAAGGTTCAGAAGGGGATTGTTTAATTGAGATAGAACTGTGCCTAGGATCTTTAGTGGGCATGATCTGAAATGCCCTTTGGGCAGGATCCTTCATGTGATTTAACACAGGAGGGGTTCCTGGGTTACACTGGGTTTTACTGGTTTGTACTGGGATGGGGTTTGGGGGGTTACTGGGTTATACTGGGTTATACTGGGAGAGGGAGCAGCATATGAGTGAGCACCTCCTTCTGGTTCGGAGGAGTTGGTGGCCGACTGTGTGTTATACTGGTTTTTACTGGGATGGGGTGTTGGGGGCATTGGTTTATTCTGGGTTATACTGGGATATACTAGTTTGTACTCGGATGGGGTGCTGGAAGTTACTAGGTTATACTGGTTTGTACTGGGTTATACTGGTTTTTACTGGGATGGGGTGCGAGTAGTTACTGGGTTATACTGGGTACACTGGTTTGCACTGGTTTATACTCATTTGTACAGGAATGGCATACTGGGGGCATTGGTTTATACTGGGTTATACTGGGATGTACTGGTTTTTACGGGGATGTACTGGTTTATACTGGGATGGGGCTTGGGACCCACTGGGAGTGACTTCAGGTTGTGCTGGCCTTACTGGTTTATACTGGGAGTCGCCCCCACAGGGCTCAGGGGGTTTGGGGTATCTCTCAGTGCTTACTGGTTTATTCTGGTGCCCTCCCAGTATAAACCTGGTAAAAGTGGGAGCCCCAAGTCCATGCTGGGAGCCCTTAGACCCACCTTTCATGGGTAGACCTGATGTCCCAAAATCCCCATTGACTTCAATAGGGTTGATCTGGTGTCTCTAAATCCCATACTGGGAATGGGTTTGGGTGCATGAACCCTTACTTGTTTATACTGGGAGCTGCCACCCCTGGCCACGGGGCCCTGGGGTGTGCTCCCAGTGCTTACTGGTTTATGATGGTGCCTGCCCAGTCCATGCCTGGGAGCACCAGAGGGTGCTGGCAGCCAGGCAGGACCCCGAGGCTGAGTTGGCCTTTGACAGGGCCCTGCTGAGACACAACTTCTCCAACTTCTTGGCCTGGCACCACTGGCTGTGGCTCCTGGTGCTCACCAGGAACTGCAAGAAGGGCAAGGCCGGGATGCTGCTCCCCCAAAAGGCTGAAGGAAGGTGAGAGATTCCCCTGGAAAAATTCCCAGAATTTCACCAGGATCTTATTCCAAAAATTCTCCAGCCCCTTGCTTGAAGTTGAGCTCTGTTGGGTTCGATGGTGTCCCAAAAATTCCCACTGACTTCAATAGTAGACCTGATGTCCTTACAGTTTTTAATGGATAGACCTGGTGTCCCCAGATCACCATTTCCATTGATGGGTAGAGCTGTTTTCCAGAAATCCCTATTGGTTTCAAAGGGCAGACCTAAAGGCGTCCTAAATCCCCCCAATTGACTTTAATGGAAGTAAAGCTGTGGTCCCAAAATTCCCATTCACATCAATGGCTGGACCTGATTTCCTAAACTCCCCACATTAAGGGGTAGACCCAGTGTCCCACTGAGCCCATTGGTTTTGGTGGGTAGACCTGATGACTCCAAATCCCCTTTGTCCCTAACAGCTAGTCCTGGTGTCCCTAAATCCCCTTGGTTTCAATGGGTAGACCCGGTATTCTTAAATCACCATTGTCCTTAAAGGGTAGACCTGGTGGACCAAAAAAGCCCATTTTTTCAATGGGTAAACCTGATGTCCCAAAATTCCCATTAATGCCTGGACCCAATTTTCTAAATTCCCCACATTAGTGGCTAGACTTGGTGTCCCAAAATTCCTTTTGACTTTAATAAGGTGAATCTGGTGTCCCTAAATCTCCATTGCCTTGAATGGGTAGACCTGGTTCCCCCAAATCCCCATTGCCCTTAATAGACATGGTCTCCAAAAAATACTTTTTGATTTTAATTTGTAGACCCCATGTCCCTAAATCCCCATTGGTTTCAATGGACAGACTTTTCCCTAAATCCTCATTGGATCAAGAGGTTGGACCTGTTGCCCCTAAAAATCTCCATTTGTTTTAATGGGTGGACTCTTGTCCTTAAAAATCCCCATTGGGTTCAATGGGTAGATCTGTTAACCCCAAATCCCCATTGATTTACATGGGTAGACCTGAGCCCCACACACCTGGGTGCCCCCATTCAGATCTTGGGGTGTCCCCTGGGTGCTCCCTTAACATTTTGGGGCTCCCCCTTTGCCCCTCCTCAGAGCTGGAGCTGGTGCAGAACACCATCTTCACTGACCCCATGGACCAAAGTGCCTGGGTGTACCTGCACTGCATCCTCTCCTGAGTTAACTTGGGGCTCCCTCCCATCCCTGGGGCCCTCTCCTGGAGTTTTGGGGTGCCCCCTGAATGTTGGGGTGTCCCCCCACAGTCCCTCTGCCGCTGAGGGTCATCTGTGTCCACGTTGACTGGGAGGACGTGACAGTGGCTGTGATCTCCTTCCAGCCCATCAGGGTTAGTGGAGATCCCTGGGAATGGCAAAAAATCACCTGGATCCCCCCCCAAATCATCCTGGTATTCTCCAAAACCACCTGGATAACCCTGGGAACCCCAAAAAATCACCTGGGTACTCCCAAAATCACCTGGATACACCTGGGTACTCCCCCAAATCACCTGAGTACCCCTAAAAAATTACCTTGGAACTCATCAAAAGGGGGAGCTCTGGGGTTCCTGGGAGTTCCATGGCATTTCTGGGAGCACTGGGAAGGGTTACTGTATGGAAATGGGGGTAAACAGGACACCAGGTCTACCCAAAAAGTCAATGGAATAAATGGGACACCGCGTCTACGCAGGCAAAGCAGTGGTGATTCAGGAACACCAGTTTGGGCAGTATTTTGGGGGTACCCAAAATTCTGTATTCAGGTGGTTTTGGGGAGGAATCCAGGTGATTTTGGGGAGGAATCCAGGTGATTCTGGGGGTACTCAGGAAATTTGGCAGGGTACTCAGATGTATCCAGGTGGTTTTTGGGGGTTCCAGGTGATTTTTGGGAGGATCGACAGAATTTTTGGGGGTACCTAGATGATTGTGGGGGGGTACCTAGATGTATCTAGGTGATTTGGGGGATACCCAGGTGATTTTGGGGGTTCCCAGGTGTCTCCACTCACCCTGATAAGCCAGGAGAAGATGACGATCATGTCCTTCAGGTTAACATGGACACAGATTACCCTCGGTGGCGGGAGGGGCTTTGCGGGATGCCCCGACATTCAGGGGCACCCCAACATTCAGGGGGCACTGAATAATGATTTTCAAGAGTTAAGATTTTACTGGAGGGTTAGAAGAAATTTATATGGATCAGGGTGTAAGTTATATAAGCAACCAATAGGTTAATGATTATTAGATGCCTTAACAAGAGCTAATTGCTGTATTGTTTGCCATTATGAGCTTGTTTATAGAAGGAAATGGAGTAAGTGACCCGTTAGAGGAACAGATTGAAACCATTAAGAACAATGACCAGCACCTGGACTTTATATCAATCAATCACAAAGCAGGGGACCTTGGATTGTGCCAGAGGGTCACACAGACCTGAGGAAGACTCTCCTGACTTCATCTTTTGAGACCACTGACCCAAATCAAGGGAAGAATTTCACACATATGAAGGACTAATAGCCTCATTTAATACAGAGCAGGTATGGGAGATGCTGAGGTTATGCACATGTATTGTATGTAAGATCTTGGGAAATAAATAGAGGGCAAAGAACCTTGCACGGGCGGTCACACCTTTTGGAGGTGACTCCCGTGCCACCCACTGGGGTTAGAAAAAATTCCACTTTCTAACTTTAATTCATTAGAGAGTCTCTGTCCATCATCATATCTGTTTTTAAAGGTTCCCACTTGAGGAGACTGTCTGAAACTTTGGAGTTTTAGATTGCTAAAAAAGGAAGAAAAACCCATCTTTGCCAGAGTACAGCCCGTTCTCTAAGCAAAACAGGTCCCAGGTGAGAGAGGAGACACAGGATGGGGTTGGGAATGTGGAGCAAGGTTGGCCACACTGGGTCACACCTCAAGGCACAGCTTCTCTGAGCAGGCCAGACCTCCTGAGGAGAGGCCCTGGATCAATATTAGTCCCTGAATGCTGTAATCACCACTTTTTTAAGAAGAAAGGTAAGAAAATGCATCCTTTAAAATAGGAATTCATAGTTTATAGAAATCTTTTAAATACTTCTCCAAATCTGCAGTAGAGTTCTTCCTCTACAACTGCACCAGACCAGAGAGAAATCAAGCAAGCCATGTTGTCAGACTTGCTGATCCTAATGACCCTGGTGCATTGGTGCTGAGCCCTGGACCTCAGGCCTGAGAGGAGATTCACAAACCTTGCCAGGGTCAAGTCAGAAGAAAAACCCAAGTGTTTGAAATTAATGTCACTGAGGCCATGCCCAACACAGCTCTTCATGCATCCTTGAAGAGAGATTGGAGGCCATTATTGCACAAAACCTTCTCAGACCTCAGTGGCAAAAGAAATACTTAAATTACCCAGGAGTATTGAAGATTAATAGCCCCAGTGCGTGTTGTTACTGGCTAAAATTCAAGGGACTCATTAAAGCAGATAATGAGCCATGATGCACAAACTTTTCCTAAGTCATTTAAAAGGAAACACCAAGTACCAAAAGAATGAAGTACCTTGAAACAATATGAGCCCATGAGTGTGTAGACAAAGCCCCTCAAGGGACTCATTAAAGCAGAGAATTAAGGCCAGATTGCACAAACTCTAGAGACTCAAGCAAAGCCACCAAATCTTGAAAACTGAGTCCCTGGCAGCATGAAGGAGCCCCCCAGGGCCATTGCTGACCAAGGCTCCTTCCCCAGGGACTCCTTCCAGCACATCCTGGAGGCCATTGGCATGGGACGGGGATGCTGAGGGCAGGACAAGGGGCTGACAGTGCCCAGCCTTGCTGGGGCTGTGCCAGGAGGCCCCAGGGCCTCAGGACAAGGTGTCTCCTCAGTGCCCTTGGTGGCACAGAGGCTGCTGTGGCCCAGGGCACCAAGACTTGGCTTCTCTTTGTCCCCACCTGTCATCACTGCCTGCAGGACCCTGCTCTGCACCACAGCCCTGGTTCTCTGCTCTGCCTGGGGCCTGGGGACACTTTCTGTGTCGTGTCCCTCAGTGGGACCCATTAAAACTTCCAGAAACTTTGGAGTTGGCTTCTGACTTGGAGTTCTGGAGAGGTTTCTT
>JAJEOU010002265.1:18006-90700 GCA_021534815.1 Acrocephalus arundinaceus
ATGGGTAGTTTTTTGAAATATTTCCCAAACTCTAGAGAAAAGACCTCCTAATTAACTGCACCAGAGCAGAGAGAAATCAAGGCACAGCCATGGTTTGTCAGGACTTGCTTGATCCTAATGAGCCCCGTGGTGCATTTGGTGCTGAGCCCTGGAACTCAGGGCCTGAGGAGATTGCACAAACCTTTCCAGGTCAAAGTCAGAAGAAAACCCAAAGTGTCTCGAGCATTTGGGTCACTGAGGTCCATGCCCAACAGGCTTCATGGACCTTGGAAGAGAGATTGGAGGCCATTTGCCAAAACCTCTTAGAGATCTCAGTGGCAAAAGGAAATACTTAAATTACCCGGGAGACCTTGAAGCATTAATGGCCCCAGTGGTGTTGTTACTGGCTAAAATCTCAAGGACTCATTAAAGCAGATAATTTGGGCCATGATTGCACAACTTTCTAGAGTCAGTTTTAAAAGGGAAACACAAGTACCCTAAAAACTGAAGTACTTGAAACAATTATGAGCCCACTGAGTGTTTTACTGACAAAGCCCCTCAGGGACTCATTAAAGCAGAGAATTGGAGGCCAGGATTGCACAAACCTCTCAGAGACTCCAAGGCAAAAGCCAAACCCAAAGTCCTTGGAAAAACCTGCAGTCCCTGGCAGCATGAAGGAGCCCCCCAGGGCCATTGCTGACCAAGGCTCCTTCCCCAGGGACTCCTTCCAGCACATCCTGGAGGCCACTGGCATGGGAGGGGGATGCTGAGGGCAGGACAAGGGGCTGACAGTGCCCAGCCTTGCTGGGGCTGTGCCAGGAGGCCCCAGGGCCTCAGGACAAGGGGTCTCCTCAGTGTCCTTGGTGGCACAGAGGCTGCTGTGGCCCAGGGCACCAAGACTTGGCTTCTCTTTGTCCCCACCTGTCATCACTGCCTGCAGTTCTCTGCTCTGCCTGGGGCCTGGGGACACTTTCTGTGTCGTGTCCCTCAGTGGGACCCATTAAAACTTCCAGAAACTTTGGAGTTGGTTCTGCTGAGTTCTGGAGGTTCTTCCTCTCTCAGGGACTGATGTTCAGGGCCTCAGCACAAAGCCCGAGAGGGTCATTAAAGTCCTTGTGCTGTGTCTGTGCTGCTGAGCTGGGCTGAGCTCATCATCCAGAGGGAGATCCTGGTAACCAAGAAGAGCTTAAAACCACATTTCTCTGGATGAGCAGCTTTTCTGCCAGCCCAGCAGGGCTGGGGCACTGCCTGCAGCCACCCCGGGAACAGCACACAGGCACACAGGGCTTCAGCTCAGCCTGGGCTGGCAGCACAGAGCAGAGCTCACTCAGGGCTCACTGCAGGAGAAATCCTCCCAGGCTTGCAAACAGTCACTCTCTGGCTGGGGGAAGAGAAGCTGCAGCTCCTGCAGGGATCTCCTGAAGCTGCCACATCCCACAGCTTGGAGCACCTTCCAGGAGCACTGTGGGAGCTGCTGCAGGGCAGGGATGTGGCCCTAGGGCAGGGCTGGGTTTCCCTGCTGCCCCAGCCCAGGCCCAGCACAAGGCAGCTCCCTGGGGCCAGGCTCTGCTGCAGGGCTGAGCAGCCGGGGCTGCAGCCAGGGGTGCCCAGGGCTGTGGTGCAGAGCAGGGTCCTGCAGCCCAGGGCGCTGTGCTGGCCCAGGGACTCTGCTGCCTGCCAGGGACAGCTCTCAGCCGGCCCGGGGAGCTGCTGCCAGCGCTGGGGAGAAGCTGTCGGGGGAAGGAGCCACCCTGAGCAGGGCAGCCGCTGCTGCTGCTGCTGCTGCTGCTGCTGCTGCTGCTGCTGCTGAGAGGGGCTGTGTGGGGCAGGGCTGCTCCCAGCTCCACCCCAGCCTGGGCACAGCTGCGGAGGACACTTGCCAAAAGCAGGTAAGCCTGGCATTGCTGTAAAGATCAGGAACTTTCCTGAGAGTGTTTTCAATTTCCTGCTTGGAGAAGGATGGGAATGTTTGGGTGATGACAAAAAGATTTTTGCTTTTTTAAACATTATTCATATATTTGTAGTTCTGTTAACTACTTTTATATATTTATAAATCTATAATCCTTAATTAACTCCATTCAACTACTTTTACATACTTGTATTACTATAATCCTTTTTAACTATATTATCTTTCTTACTCTTTCTCTTAGATTTTAGAACAATTAGCAGACCTAAATACATTCCTGAAATACTGCATAGTTTTATTATCAGGAAGAGGACCTACAAGAAGGACATTTTGATTTTTAATGTTTTTGTGAGCCATCTTAAAAAAAAGTGGGGCAACGAAGCCCTTGGACCTACTCTAACTGGTTGACCCCGAAGTGTGTAATTGGGGAAATTTAATTACCTTGTTGATGTTCCTGTTAAATATCCTAATTGATCAATCTTAATAAATTGTTGAACTTAGGGACTGGGTGTGCCCCACGCCGTCTGGGACACTTGAATATTTCCAATAAAGGTCTGGTTGTTACTTTACTGTTCTAACACTTTTACAAGGCTTTTCTTTCTCTTCTTTGATTATAGGCAACACGACGATGAGAGAAGCAGAACAGGAATTGTAATCACAGAATCACAGAACATTCTGAGTTGAAAGAATCCCACAGGACCATCAAAGTAATGTCTCAAAATTTACAGAGACTCTCTGCCAGCTGTCTCTGCCCTGCCCTCCCAGGCACAGCACCACCACATCTGCTCTTGTTTCTGCTCTGCCCTGATCCTGTCCCTGTCATCTGGTGCTCTTAGGGAGGCTCTGGCCTTTGCAGCAGCTGAGGCAGGCACTGCCCTTGGCATTCCTGCCAGGCAGCTGTGGCCATGGCAATGGGGTGTCCAAGCTTCCCTGGGGCCTGTGGGGCTGTGGGCAAAGCAGTCCATGGGAAAGGGGAATGAGCTGAGCCCCCTCCCTGAGATCCCATCATGGGCACACCCAGGGATCTCCTTGCTGTGTCCTTCCCAGCTCTGAGCTGCCCTCCTGGCTGCAAATCTGTGCCAGAGCCCCTGGGAGTTCCCTGAATGTGCCACGGGGAAGTGCAGAGATGCCAGAGCTGAGGAAATGCTGCTGGGTTTGCCAAGGGAGCCAGGAGTGTCCCTGGCAGAAGGGGGTGCTGAAACCTTGCCCAGAGCCCTTTGGAGAGGGTGAGACATTGAGGGATCCCTGTGCTCTGGGCAGGGTCTGGTTTATGCCAGGGTGACAGGGGAGTGTGATTGTGCTCTGATTGCAGCCAAAGCTGCAAACCCAGGGCAGTTGGGAACAAGCCCATCCAGCCCCTCACCTTCCCTGAGCCACAGGGAATCCTTTGCCTCTCATCTCTCAGTGGCAAACTGGGAGTGCAGCCGAAATGCTGGGGATTCCTGACCTCAGAGAACCAGGAATGATGTGGAGGCTGAAAAAACTTCCTAAAACCCACTCCTGCCATCTATTTCCTTTAGATTTGGATTTGCAGATGCTACCAAGCCTGTCTGCATTAGGAGTGATTCCTCTGAAAAATCCTGAATATCCAGCCTTCTCCCTCTGCCACATGGCCACAAACCCAGGGCAGCAGGGCAGGGATGGCTCCTGGAGAGCCCCCACGCACAGGCCTGGCTGCTCCTGGCACACTCAGACAGCACAACTGGAGCTCAGGCAGGGACCTGGGGGAAGGTTTTCCTAGAGCAGGAACAAGGGTGGGTGAGTCACAGCGGGACAGTCTGCAGGGAATGGCCCAGGTTTGGCTCAGAGCAGCCTCTGCTGACTTGTCCCTGTCCTTTCTCCATGAACAGGTGCCCATGGCCAGCCAGAGCAAATGTCCAACAGCAGCTCCATCAGCCACTTCCTCCTGCTGCCATTGGCAGACACGCGGCAGCTGCAGCTCCTGCACTTCTGCCTCTTCCTGGGCATCTCCCTGGCTGCCCTCCTGGGCAACGGCCTCATCATCAGCGCCGTAGCCTGCGGCCACCTCCTGCACAGCCCCATGTTCTTCTTCCTGCTCAACCTGGCCCTCACCGACCTGGGCTGCATCTGCACCACTGTCCCCAAAGCCATGCACAATTCCCTCTGGGACACCAGCACCATCTCCTACTCAGGATGTGCTGCACAGCTCTTTTTCTTTCTGTTTTTCATCTCAGCAGAGTATTTTCTCCTGACCATCATGTGCTATGACCGCTACGTGTCCATCTGCAAACCCCTGCACTACGGGACCCTCCTGGGCAGCAGAGCTTGTGCCCACATGGCAGCAGCTGCCTGGGCAAGTTCTTTTCTCACTGCTCTGCTGCACACGGCCAATACATTTTCCCTGCCCCTGTGCCATGGCAATGCCCTGGGCCAGTTCTTCTGTGAGGTGCCCCAGATCCTCAAGCTCTCCTGTTCCAAATCCTATCTCAGGGAACTTGGGATCATGTCTGTTAGTTCCTGTTTAGGACTCGGATGTTTTGTGTTCATTGTTTTCTCCTATGTGCAGATCTTCAGGGCCGTGCTGAGGATCCCCTCTGAGCAGGGACGGCACAAAGCCTTTTCCACCTGCCTCCCTCACCTGGCTGTGGTCTCCCTGTTCCTCACCAGTGTCATCTTTGCTCACCTGAAGCCCCCCTCCATCTCCTCCCCATCCCTGGATCTGGTCCTGTCAGTTCTGTACTCAGTGGTGCCTCCAGCCTTGAATCCCCTCATCTACAGCCTGAGGAACCAGGACCTCCGGGCTGCAGTGTGCAGACTGATTACTGAATGTGTTCGGGAACATTAAACTGCAATCAATTTCTGCAAATCACTTGTAATAAATGTCATCTTTCTTAGGTCTTATTGGTTTGGTTGTGGGTTTTTTTCTTGTGTTTAATTTTTTTTAATATTATCCACAAAGAAATCTCACTGTTTGTGCTATTTCTTATTTTGTTTCTCCACTTTCCCTGTGGCCACAGACTGTTTCAATTAGGGGCTGCACTCTTGGTGGCTCTAAACAAACTAAAGGATCTCCTTTTAGCAAAGTTTCCTGCAGAGATGCCCCTTTGGTTCCCCTCTCTGCAGCTGCAGCAGCAATGTCTGTGTGCAGAGCTGGGGGCAGATCAGTGCTGGCACAGCAGCTGTGCCCAGCAGCAGCAGCAGCCCTTGGTGTTGCCAGTGCTGCTGCCGTGGCCCTGCCCAGCTGCCCTGCTGGCCCTGGTGTTGCTGTAGGGCCTGAGTGCTCTCGGGGCCGGGCACAGTGCTGGGGGTGGCAGTGCCGGGGCTGCAGCAGGGA
This sequence comes from Acrocephalus arundinaceus, assembly GCA_021534815.1. Taxonomy (NCBI): domain Eukaryota; kingdom Metazoa; phylum Chordata; class Aves; order Passeriformes; family Sylviidae; genus Acrocephalus; species Acrocephalus arundinaceus. Next base: position 23,187 of record JAJEOU010002265.1, read on the forward strand.
CAGGCCATGGGCACTGCTGGGGCAGCGCTGACGCCTCAGGCCAGGGCCTGGGGGCTGCAGGCTCCTTGCCCAGGCTCTCTCCAGAACACTTTGCCCAGGCCAATGCTGAGCACAGAAAAGCCCCGGGAGCAGCCCCAGGCTGGCCGTGGGCAGGCTGGGGGCAAACAGCATGGCTGGGGCTCTGCAAGGTGCCTGGGGGCAACTGGGATCCTACTGGGATCACAGTGGGAGAGCCTGGGCCCATGCTGTGGAACACTGGGATCTTTCTGGATGATACTGGCAGCAAGTGGGACTGCACTGAGGGTGACTGGGAGTGGCTGTGAGCAACTGGAATCAGGCTGGAAGCAACTGAGGACAACTTGGAATGACTGGGAACATGCTGGGAGCCACTGGGATACACTGGGAGAGCCTGAAACCACAGTGGGGATAAATGGGAGCAATTGGAACCATGCTGTATGATAATGGGAGCAGCTGTGCCCATGCTGGGGTCATACTGGGATCCTACTGGAACCACACTGGGAATGACTGGAAAGCTGCTGGCTGTGACTGGAACCATGCTGGAGGTGACTGGGAGCAACTGAGCACAAACTCGGAGTGACAGGCAGTGAGTCAGGGCATGACTGGAATAATACTGGGAGTATCTGGAAGTGACTGGGTCATACTGGGGGTGACTGGAACCAAACTGGGGGTGACTGGGTCCTACTGCTTCATGCTGGGAGCCACTGGGATCACGATGGGTGTGAACAGATCCTGACTGGAGGTTACTGGGAGCTACTGTTGGGAGGAAAATGTGGACACATTGGGAGTAACTGGGATCAACTGGAAGGGGCTGGAACCATTCTGAGGGGTCTGAGACCACGACTGGGGAATTACAATCATACTGGTAGCAACTGGGGCCACACTTGGGGGAACTGCCAGAAACTGGGATCATGCTGGAGGTGACTGGAGTAACTGGGAAAGACTGGGATCATTCTGAGGAAACCAGAACCTTACGGGGGTATACTGGGATATACTGGCAGTGTCTGTAACCATACTGGGGAGACTGGAACCACATTGGGAACAGTTAGGGCCATGCTGGGGAAAACTGGGAGTGCATTTGAACATGTTGAGAGGGACTGGGACTATTCTAGGGACAAGTGGGATCATACTGGGAGGAACTGGGAACAACTGGGGCTATTCTGGCAGCAACTGGGATCATAGTGGGATCACAGTGGGAGCAGCTGAGTTCATGCTATTGAGACTGGGGTCACACTGGGGGTGACTGAACTCCTACTGGGATTGACTGGGCGTGGCTGTGAGCAACTGGAATCACACTGAAAGCAACTGGGAGGAACTGGGAGTGACTGGGAGCATGCTAGGGGTGACTGTGATATACTGGGAGAGAGTGGGAGCTATGAGGATCATTCTGGAGGGTACTGGGGTCATACTGGTATTGACAGGGAGCAACTGGGATCACATTGGGGGCCATTGGCATCTTGCAGGACTACAGTGGTTGTTAATGCACACTGACTGGGGGTTCCTGGGAGCTACCAGACCCATGCTGAGAGCCTAATGTGGATATACTGGGAGCAACTGGGAATGACAGAATGCATGCTGGTGAGAACTGGGATGTACTGGCAGTGACTGGGATAAAACTGGGGACAACTGAACCATGCTGGGGTAACTGAGAGTGCCTTGCAAGGACTACAAGCGTGTTCAGGGCAACTGGGATATACTGGGAGTGCCTGAGACCATGCAGGTGGTGACTGCAACCACACAGGGGATCTTGGGACAAGTGTGAGTTACTGAGGCCCTACTGGGAGAGACTGCCATCATACTGGGAGTGGCTGGGATAAAAATAGAGTCAACTGGAAGAACTGTATGAAAGTGGGAGCAACTGGGAGCAACGAGTACTGAACTGAGGGCAAATGACATCACAATGGGGAATGACTGGCAGTGACTGGGCTCATACTGGGAGTGCCGAGGAAACTGGAAGCACATTAGGGGAGCAACTGGGCTCACACTTGGAGCGGCCACTTCTGGCACTGGTCCCCCAAACCCCTTTTCCGGCCATCCCGCTCCTCCAGGCCCAGCACCCCCACCGGGGTCCCAGCAATCCCAGGGGTCTCCCCCTCTTGGGGTGCCCACTTTGGGGTTCTGGGGGTCTCCTCTTTCAGGGGTCCTGCTCAGGGAAGCCACAGTTCTCCTGGGGCTCCCCAAACCCGGTGCTCCCCATCCCTGCTGGTCCCATACGGTCCCCACGTGGCCCCAGCAGAGCTCAGAGGGCCCAGCCCAGGAAGCCTAACCCCCACTGTGGGGGAAACCGCATCCCCCTAACCCCACTGGGGCTCTTCTGCTACTGAGACCCCCAAAAAACACCTCCCAGGAACCCCCTGATATCCCCTCGAGGGGCATCTGTGGCTCGGCTTTGGAGCCCTGCAAGTTCCTGTTATAAATACTTTTTTATATTATTGACTTTTTGCAAATAATAAAATGAATGCTATATCTATGTTTGAATAATTTTGCTGTATGAATATAGGTTTTTTGCTATATTAAAAAAAACTTAGAAATAGCAGTGTGATAAATATATATATTTCTCAGGCTATTGCATAATATTAAAATGGAAACTACGTGATGTTAAAATGCTTTTTTTCATGTAGCTAACGTAGAGAATGGTAAAGATAATCAGGAAATTCCTCACATTTCTGGATTATCCTATCTGGATGAAGACAACAGTGACAGACACCAGAACCCCAAAGGAAGAATTTATTAACCCTCTGTTACCAGGGTGTGTAAGGACAGCAGGAAGGAACCATAGGGAGAAATAAATATATTGATTTAATCTACAGGATGGAATGAAAGCAACTCAAAGGATAAAACCGTAGAAAAGAACATCTAAACTCGAAGAAATGTTTGAATAATGCATAGAGGTCTATGAATATGCAACAGACTGATCCATTTAAAGAGTGTTTCCAAGTTAGTAGGTGTGCTCTTGGCTGAATGCCAAGCACCCAGCCATAATTTTTATTTTAACCCTTTGGTTTTGTGTCTCTTTTTGCCTTTTTAAATAAACTTTTTAAATTTTACCACAAACATGAACCTTGTTTTTCACACTCCAAACATTCCCCCCCAAAAACCTTCAAACCCAGGGAGCCCCGGGATATTTGGGGTGAGCTCCCCCACCCTGGGCACCCATGGGATGGTGGCGATGGTCCTGGAGGGCTGTGAGTTCAGAGAGCAGTGGAGCCATCGGGTTTTTTTCTCACCTCATCTTCCTCCTGCTTCCTGCTGCCACTCCACCTCTTCCTCCCTCCCTCCTCCTCCTCACTCCTATTCCCCTGGACATCTCAAAGCTTGCAGGAGGAGAGGGCATGGAGCCAGGACAGTTTGGAATGTTGTCGGGAGGGGTTGTGTGCCCTAGAAATGGCATCACTGGGAGTGACTGGTTTGTCCTGGGATCATATAGTGACTCGGATGTGTACTGACATCATAGTGTGATGATACTGGGATCATACTGGGAGCAGCTGAACCCATGGCAGGGGAAACTGGGATCCCACTGAGGGAGACTGGGATCATACTGGATTCATACTGGGAGTGAGGAGCCTGCAGGGGGAAATTGAGGCAATGTTGGGGGAAATTGGGATGTACTTGGAGTGACTAGGATCATGCTGAGGCTGGCCAGGAGCAGCTGGGAGAAACTGGGATCCTGCTAGGGACAACTGGGAGGAACTGGGAGTGACTGGGTGCATGCTGGGGCTGACTGGAAGCAACTGGGCTTCTACTGGGATGAACTGGGGTCATGCTGGAGGTGACTGGGATCATACTGGCAGTGAGTGTGACTGGGAGTGGTTGTGAGCAAATGGGATCATGCTGAAAGGAACTGGGGTACACTGGGAGAGACTGGGAGTGACTGGAACAAAAGTGAGAGTGAAAGGGAGCAACTGGAACCATGTGGGGTGCAACTGGTTCATACTGGCAGTGACTGGGACCACACTGGGTTCATCTTTGGATCATACTGGGAGTGACTGGACTAACACTGGGAGTACCTGAGAGTGACTGGGAACATACCCTGCACATCATCCCCCATACTGGGGGTGACTGGGAGCAACTGGGAGCACGCTGGGGCCAAATGGCATCATACTGGGACTGAGGGGGTTGATCTAGCTGGAGGCAACTGAGACCATACTGGGAGTGATTGGAAGGAACTAGTGAATCATAATTTTAAAGAGTTAAGATTTTGGCTAAGGGATAGAAGCAATTCATATTGATCAGGATGCAAGTTAGATAAGCAAACGATAGGTTAATGATTATCAGTTTTTTAAGAAAGAACTAATTCATGTATTATTTGCCATTATGAGCTCATTTTAGTTTTGATTTTAGAAGGAAATGGAGTAAGTGAACTGTGTAAGAACAGATTGAAACCAGTAAGTAAAATGACAGCACCCGGACTTTATATCAATCACAAAGCAGGGGACCTTGGATCGTTCCAGAGGGTCACAGGGATGTGATGAAGACTCTCCTGACTTCATCCTTTGAGATCACTGACCCAATTCAAGAGAAAAATTGCACACACATGAAGGACTGATAGCATCATTTAATATAGAGCAGGGATGGGAGGTGCTGGGGTTATGCACATGTATTGTATGTAAGATCTTGGGAAATAAATAGAGGGCAAAGAACCTTGTACAGGGCAGTCACACCTTTCAGAGACGACTCCTGTGCCACCAGCTGGTGTTAATAAACATTCCACTTTCTAACTGTAACTAGTTAGAATGTCTCTGACTGTGATCTTCAGTTTTAACGGCTCAGCACAATGCAAACCTTTAAATGCACCAAAATCTGCAGGAAAATTCCCACCAATACAAGCTATTCCATTAATTCCTTCTTGACTTTCTAAATTCTCCACAGCCTCCTGCTCCCAATCCAACGCCACTAGTCCTCCAGCCAACATCTGATAGAAACTATCCAAATATATTCTCTCATTTCCCCTGTCTATCCACCAATTATTGAATTCACAAACTCTCGAGTCCAAATGAGTCGAGCCGAAACCACTCAAGGAGAGGAATTCCCTCTATTTGTCTGACCAGACAGAATTCTCAGACCCAAACTATCTTTTTTTTTTAATTCCAGCAATCAGCATCTACAAGCACAGCCTCCGTACCTAAAATCACATCTAAGCCCTTATCGAAGGCTTCTACTCTTCCTTGCCAAACTGGTCCTGTCCTTTTTCTATCCCAAATCTACTTCAAAAACGTTCACATCTCAGCTCTCAGAGATGAATCAACTCTTTCAAACAAACCACTTTTACTATTTCTCACTCAGTGTATGCTGCACTTACAACTTTTGACACAAGATTACAGTGTTGCCTCAAAAATACACCACAGCTCCAAAACACAACTCCAAGTCACTTACACACGAACAAAACATTTCTTCCATGCACACTAGCACCAAAACCTTATTATTCCTGCGGCAAGCACTTACAAACCTATTATACTAAAGCACTCAACCTCTGTATCTCAAATTCCACAGGCAACAACCCCTGAGCACCAGGCCTGAACAAGCCTGGGAGTCCGGACCCTTTTAACAAGAACACCGGGTGTTACAGTAAATACCGTCCCCCGGAACCGAAGTACGCACACACCACAGTCACAGCGGGGAGGGGGCTTTTTATTAAGGGTTTTACACAACATGCAGGGCTATCAAACGCTTTAATCATGTGCCACGCTTGCTTCATTTTTCCCCAGCCATTTCAGTTGCCAAAAAACAGAACTGCGGGTCCAAACTCCCTCTCACTTTGTGCTAATAGCACATCTCAACAAACTCTCTCACAACTGTTCTCACAGTCAGGACACATTCACACTGCATAACAACCATAGACCAGGATTTGCCCTTAAAACTGCTAGCCCCAAATTGCCACCAAACTGAGCCCTCTACAATGCAACAAATGGCGAAATCCCCTTCGGCCAGCAACCCCAGCCTGAGCCCCCCTGGCTCGCTACAACAGCTCAGCAGCTCTCTGTGCTGGCAACCAAATACAACTGAGCAGACACCAACTGCAATTTCAGCGTGCAAGCACACTGTAGAGGCACAAGTTGTGTGTGGGATGTCTCCCACGGCTTACCAACGGCCTTTTATGACCACACATTTACCTTACAGGTAAATGTGTTTCAATTATTTTAAAGATACCCCTTTGTCCGGAGTTTTTAGTAGTCAGGAGTCCTTGTCTGCTGCTGGATGGACAGTCCAGGCAGGGAGTCCACACTTCCAGGAATATCCTGGGGTGTGCCCCAAGTGGGTCCTCCACCCCAGCTGGTCTCACAGCTGAGCAGAGCCTCCTCCTGGCTGGGTGGCCAGAATGAGTTGTTAAAAACTGATATGATCACCAACAATGATCTTGTAACTAGTTAAAGTTACAAAGTGGTATGTTTATTCACCTGCAGGCAGAACGGGAGTCATCTCCAAAAGGCTGTACAAGGTGCCATACAAAGTTCTTTGCCCTCTATTTATTTCCCAAAATCTTACATACAATTCATGTGCATAACCCCAGCACCTCCCATCCCTGCTCTGTATTAAATGAGGCTATCAGTCCTCCATGTGTGTGCAATTCTTCTCTTGAATTGGGTCAGTGGTCTCAAATTGGATCAGTGGTCTCAAAGGATGAAGTCAGGAGAGTCTTCCTCAGGTCTCTGTGACCCTCTGGCATGATCCAAGGTCCCCTGCTTTGTGATTGATTGATACAAAGACCAGGTTCTGATCATTTGTATACTGCTTTCAATCTGTTCTTCTAACGGTTCACTTACTCCACTTCCTTCTATAAACAAGCTCATAATAGCAAACAATACAACAATTAGCTCTAGCTTAAGCATCTAATAATCATTAACCTATCATTTGCTTATCTAACTTACACCCTGATCCATATAAATTCTTTCTAACCCTTGGCTAAAATCTTATCTCTTTAAAATCATGATTCAGTGCCCCCCAAATGTTGGGGTGCCCGCTGAATGTCGAGGTGTCTCTGCACAGCCCCCCCAGGCTGCCAAGGGTCATCTGTGTCCACGTCCACCAGGAGAACATGACGGTGGCCGTCATCTTCTCCTAGCCTGTTAGGCTGAGTGGGGACACATGGGAATCCCTAAAATTACCTGGGTATACCCAAATTCATCTTGGTACCCCCCAAAAATCACCTGGATCCCCCCAAAAAGAACCTGGGTACTCCTAAAAGTCACCTGGATCCCCCCCAAATCACCTGGGTACCCCCCAAAATCCACCTGGATACACCTGAGTACACCCCACGTTCACCTAGGTCCCTCCCCAAATTACCTGGATACACCTGGGTACTCTCTCAAATCACCTGGGTCCCCCACAAAAGTCACCCAGATACCCCACAGAAGTCACCTGGGTACCCCAAAAATCACCTGGGTCCCCTCATAATTCTCCTGGGAAGCCCAAAAATCACCTGCGTACCTCCCCAAAATCACTTGGATTCCCTCTTAAAATTTCCTGGGTACCCCCAAAACTACCTGGGTCCTCCCAAAAAATCACATGGGTACACCTAGGTACCCCCAGAAATCACGTGGATCTCCCCAAAAATCACCTAGGTACACCTGGGTACGCCCAAAAATTCTTGGGGGCCTTCCCAAACTGGTGGTCATGAGACCCCACTGCTTTGACTGGGTAGACGCGGTGTCCTATTAATCCCATTGATCTTAAAGGATAGACCTGGTGTCCTGTTTACCCCCATTTACCCCCAGTAACCCTTCTCAGTGCTCCTAGTAATTCCCTGGAGCTCCCAGTAACCCCAGTGTCCCCCTTTATTCACTCCCAGTGTTCCCACTAACCCCACGTCTCAGTGCTCCCAGTTTGCTCCGTTTCCCCCATTCCTCCCTCCCAGTGCTTCCAACTCCCCCCAGTGCTTCCAGTTCCTCTCCCAGAGCTTCCCCTTCGCCCTTCCAAGTACTTCCAGTCTAACCAGTGTAAGTAATAAAGAGCTTGACTCGGCCAATATATCAAGGAGCAATCAATTGATTAATTCTTTAATACAAAATGGTAAAGTCTGAGCAAAACAGTGGGGGTCTCCCCTCCAACTGCACACAGACTGCTGATTCCTGCTGGTATTTATTGAGAATCTTCATAAGCATTTCTCAGCAGTTTTTTTTTTTTTCTAGTTTCCTCCTAGTTTCTATTTGTGAAATCCAATTTCTATACCCCATTGTGACCAAGTGAGGTGATGTCCAGCTTCCCTTCTTCAGAAACAAACACCAGTGATCATGATGTTCAGCTTTCCTTCTTCAGGACCATAAATCAGTGGTGGTGATGTCCAGCTTCCAGATGGTGGTCTGTCTCCTTTTCCAGGATTGCCCAGCCTTCCTTCTCATGATCATCAATTTTTAGCCTGTGATAAGCTCACTTCCTTCTTCTATTCAGGTGATTACAATTCCTTCTATATATATGTATATATTCTAAAGCTGTAGTTCAAACCCTTTTATTACAAAGCAGCTTAAAGCTTATAATAATTTTATTTTCAAAGCTAATAATAATAATAATAATCATAATAATATTAATAATAATACTTCTGCATTCTTCTATCCTACATGTTAAAAACCTATAAAGCTTATACTAATTGAAAAAGCTTAAAACTTATATTGTGAAAACTTTTAGGCTCACATTGTTCACTTATAAGCAAGCAAAATATTAGTCAAAAAGCCTCTTTCCATGCTTTTTCCATTTGTTAATTAAAACTGTTTTTTTATAATTGTCCTATGGCCTTTTTCCACACATTTCACAACCTCAGCTACAAAGGCTATCTTTTTTTACCTGACATGAAACACAACCCCACATTTCACACCAGTAACCCTTCCCAATCCAGCCCTGTTAATGGGTAGACCTGGTGTCCGTTTGTCCCCATTGACTTTAATTCGGTAGACCTGGTGTCCTTTTCCATTCACTGCTTTCAGTGGGTAGACCTGATGTCCTTTCTCTTCCATTCATTTCAATGGGTAGCTCTGATGTCAAAAAAAACCCCATTCATTTCAGTGAGTAGACAGGATGTCCCAAATATTTTGGGGTTAAACCTACCAATTTCGGGGTTGGAAAGTCCCAGTTTTTGGTGGGAAAATGCCCCACATTTTGTTCTTTTTCCCCCACAGGTAAGCCTGGGGTGCCCAGAGCTGAGGGCAATGCTGGACGGCTCTGCCCTGGCCAGGCCCTGGCACTTGGAGGAAGGGTGGCCATGCCCTGGCCACACCAGGGTATCCTCAGCCCTGAAGGCAGGAGGGCGGGGCCAGGATGGACGTGGCTTGTGGGGAGTGGGCATGGCCACCACACACCTGGCAGACCTTGACAGGTGACATCAGCTCTGTCACCTCCCTGCCCTGCCCAGCAACCGCCCTGCAAACCTGGAAGTCACCTGGGAGCCTGACTCTGTCCCTCGCCAGGTGATGCTTCAACCTGGTGAGGCCATGGCCTTTCTGATCCCGCCCACTTCTAACCACGCCCTTTCCTCACCTGGCAAAGCCCTTTTCTCACCTGGCCATGCACTTTTCACTCCCAGGTGAGGCTGAGGCTTGGTGGCAGGAGCCAATCGTGGAGTGAGAGCTGTTCTGGGTGATCTATGTCCCTTTTCTCAAGCCATGCCCCCTTGCTTAAGCCGCATCCACATTGAGCTGCCTATCATCCCTATGTGGGCTAAGCCATGCCCCCTTCCAGCAAGCCCCACACCATTGGTTTAAGCCACACCCCCTGGCCAAAGCAACACCCCTTTAATTAAGCCACACCCACCCATGGCTGCCATTTATCTTATGTAGTTTAGCTACGCCCACCAATGCCTTATGTTGTGAAGCCCCGCCCCTTTCTGCCAAAGCCATGCCCCTATCTCAGCAGTTGGCCCCGCCCCCAGGCTGGTGCTGGGCGTGGCTGAGGCTCAGGTGTCTTAAAATCGGGGTTTGGAATGCAGATATGGTGTGGGTTTTTCTTGTTGGTTGTAGTTCTTGTTCCTGGTTTATTTGCATTAAAATCCTACAGCCTGGCTGGCTTAGCTTGAACACCTGCACAGATGGAGAGATGGCCTCCCACCCTCCCCTCTGTGTAGCTGAGATGGGCAGAAGGAGAGAACAATTTCTGCTGTGAAATCCAGCAGGAAGCTGACAGGGTTACCCCAGAGCTGCAGAGAAGGCTCTGTGGGATGAGCACATGACGTTCTTGAAGCTGTGTGCTCACCCCGAGGCCTGCACAGAGGGGCTTGGTCTGGGTGCCTCAGCCTGTTTGGCGCTGCCCCTTGCACCATTCTGGCCGTGCTGGCACAGCACTCATTGCTTGCCCAGCGTCCCTGTCACCTGCATTGTCCCTGTTCCTGACCTCTACATGCTGGCAGGAGCAGTGCCCATGCAATGGGATGGAGTGAGATTTGAAAGAATCCTCTGCAGTTGCCATGAGTTTGAACAGATGTACAACCTCTGCCGTGCCTGGCAAGTGTTTCCTGGCAGCCCGCAGTGCAGCCTGCAATCCCTGGGAGTTCACAGGGTGCACTCTGCACTCCAGCATCCATTCATGCATGCAGGGAGTGAAGTGCTTTTCCTGGCATTCCTGCCTAAAATTGGATGGGTTTGAGATTAAATGTTCAGCTTAGGAAAGTTTTGTCCTCATCATGGAAGTGCAGTTATTTGCACTAAGGAAATCTTCTTAGTGCTACACTCTCCATTCCCTGCTTTCCAGCCACAATGTCCACAGCCTCTTTCTGCAACGTCCTCCCCTAAATTTCCTTCTGCTGCCCTGACTGCAGGAAGGGCTTCAAGCGAAACTCCCACCTCATCACCCACCGGTGCATCCACACTGGGGAGAGGCCCTACGAGTGTCCCCAGTGTGGGAAGAGCTTTTCCAGGAGCTCTCGCTTGACCAGACACCAACAGAGGCACCAGTAAGGGAAGCCCTGCAAGTGCCCCGACTGCAGGAAGAGCTTCGTGCTCTGCTCCAACTCCATCCCCTATCAGAGGTCCCACATTGGGCAGAGCCCCGGTGACCCACATTCCCAGTGATTCAGGTTGGGAAGACACCTGGCTGGTGGTCTCCACATCCTCCTGGACCCCCAAAGGCACCTGGAAGATTCTGGAACAGGAACATCCATCAAGACTCTGATCAACACTGGAAATTATTTGGGAAGAGCTGATTTGTTGACTTTACAGCCCAAAAAATCTCATCTGCTCTTTCCAGTTTTTTCTTCATGTGGCATCAAGCAATGCTGGGTGATCTTGGAGATCTTTTCCCACCTGAAAAATTTCCATGTTTATCCCATCGAAACACCCACAACTGGGGTAAAAATAAAGAAATGAAGCAAAGAGATCTAAAGCTGAATCATTTTACTGGGATTTGAGTGTCAATTTGGGGCTCAGGGGAATACTCAGGGGGGTTAAGTTGTGTTCTGGGACCATCCAAGCCAAGGGACATGGCAATGATCTTGTAGTTTGTGCAGCAGAACAGGTCCACCTGAGCCTGTCTGTTCTCCAGGAATTCCAGTTGTCTGTTCCAGTCCCTGGCCTGGGTGTCCCCGTCCAGGGTGTCCCCCTCAAAGTGCCCAAACCACTGCTGAAGTGCCCGAGCTGATCTTGGCTGTGGATATTCCTGTGCACCAACCTCTCCTGTTGAGTGCCGTGGGGGGCTGAGCTGGGTTTAGGGACTCCTGGAGGGACTGAGAGAGGCTTTTGTGGCTCTTAGGGGCATTTGTGGTGCTGGGAGGGGGCTTCAGGGCCTTCTGGGAGAGGGTTGTGAGGGAGTTGTAGAGTTGTGGCAGGGCTGTGTGGCTTGGAGAGAATTTGGGTGAGGCTTGGGGGAGATGGGAACGCGTTTTGTAGGTTTTGGGGCCATTTCTGTTGCAGGGAGTAGCTGGAGGTGTCCTGGGCAGGAGCTTTGGGTTTGGCTTGAGGGGTCTGGGAGTGGCTGTGGGGATGGGAGGCGGTTTTAGGGCAATTGTGACTCTCCCAGACCCACAAAGATGCCACCAAATCCCAAACCCCCAGATGCTGCTGTGGTTTGGGGTCTCCATGTTGGGGTTCCTCCTCCTGATGGTGCAGGAGAAGGTGAGGGGGGTTCCCCAGTGACCCCTCCATGCCAGTGTCACCCCCTTTTCCCTCCCCACAGGGCTCCTGCCCCAGCTCCTGCTGCCCCCAGGAGGGAATTTGGGGAGGGGGCAGAGGGGGTGCACAGTCTCCACCAGGGGATGACCCCGCCCCAGCCCCTTTGTTCAGCACCAAGCTGGGCTTGGGGCCGCAGCAGGAGGAGCCCCAGGGGAAGCAGATCCTGCAGGTGGGACAGGGCTTGGGCTCAGGGCAAGGTCCTGCTCTGCACACCTGGCTCAGGTGTGACCCTGCCCCGGGAAGGGAGCGGGACATTCCCATCCCCTCGGATCAGGTCTGGCAGCAGCACTTGGAGCATGGACATGGAAATACTGGGAGTGACTGGGACCACACTGAGGGCTACTGGGAGTGACTGGGCATGACTGGTGTGTGGTGGAGTTAACTGGGATATACTGGGAATGAGGGAGATCATGCTGGGGGCAACTGGAACCGTACTGGGGACTCTGGGGTGACTGGGAATGAGCCATGCTGGGGGATATACTGGGAATGTCTGGAACAATACTGCAGGGGACAACACTGGGAATACTGGGACCATGTTGGGGGAAACTGGGAGCAACTGGGTGTGAATGTGTCAGGACAGCAAACTTGATAGCATATGGGTAGAGCAGTGGATGATATCTACCTCGGTTTTACCAAAGCCTTGGAGACTGTCTCCTACAACATCCTTAAATACAAACTGTCCATATGCCCTGGGAAGAAGACTGAAAAATGGATGGGTGGTTGGGCCCAGAAGATTGTCATCAGTGGCACAAACTAGAGCTGGAGGTAAGTCCGTGTGCTCTGACCCCCAGGGGCTGATAGCGGGGCAGATACTCTTTAAAGTCTTCATGAATGGCTGGGCTGGAGGTGCAGTTTACCCTCAGCAAGTTTGCAGACAACACAAAAGTGGCAGCAGCAGCTGCTACACCAACTGCTTGTGCTACTCAGAGGGACCTTGGCAGGCTAAAGAAATGGCCTGAGGGAAATCGGATGAAGTTCAACAAATGGAAATGAGAAGTCTTGTGCCCGGGGAGGAATAAGCCCATGCACCAACAGCTGCTGGAGGCCAACTGCCTGGGAAGCAGCTTTTCTGTTACCTTGCCTTGGTGCTTTGGGGCTGTGCTGCCAAGCAAAGGCAGGATGCGTGCAGGCAGAGCAAGCAAGGGTTTGCCCCTGGCCCTGCCCTGCCGTGCCCGGCCAGCCCCGAGAGCCGCCGCGCCCGCGCTGTGCCCGCGGCCCCGGCTCTGGGCGCTCGTCCCCGCCGAGTCCGGCCCGCGCCGGGGCCGCGCCGGGCGCGCGCGGGGCCGAGCACAGCGCCCCCCCCAGGCCGCGCGCCGCCGGCGCAGCCGCGGCCATTGCGCTCTGGGCGTTGTGGCACAGGCGGCGATCGACGCCATGGCGGAGGTGCCGCTGCCCGCTGGGATTAACGCCCGCACCTTCCCCGCCAAGCTGTGGCTCCTGGGGAACAGCCCCCGTGTCCGCTCTGTGCGCTGGGACAGCCAGGCCCGGGGCCTGCTCATAGACCGCTCCCTCTTCGAGCGGGAGCTTCTCAGCCCGGGCGGCGCTCGGGGCCCGGCCCCGCACACCTTCACGGCCACGCAGTTCAGCAGCTTTGTGCGCCAGCTGAACCGCTACGGCTTCCGCAAGGTGCCGGGCCGGGCTGGCGTTGCTGCGCCGGGCGATGTGGGGGCCTGGCTCCATTATAGCAGCCCCTGGTTTCGCCGCGACCGCCCCGAGCTCCTGCTCCGCATCAGGCGCTGGAGCGCGGCCAGCAGGCAGCGGCTGACGGTGGGGTGGGAGGGGCACAGGTGCCCGCCCAGCGGCTCCCAGCAGCTCCCTGGGGCGCGGCCGCTGCCGGATGGGCGGCACGGGCGCAGTCGCTTCAAGCCGCTGCCCAGGGAGTGGCCACCGCTGGCCCGGCGCCCGCCCTGCAGCTTCCACCTGCTGCACAGGGACCGGCCGGGGCCGGCCCGGCGGGAGGGGCCGAGCCGCTTCCCGGAGCTCTACGCGGAGCGGCCGCTGCCCGCCCAGCGGAAGGTGCCCCGGATCCCGCCCTGCCACTTCCTCGGCTTCCACAGCGAGCGGCTGTTGATGCTCGGACGGGAGGGGCCCCCCAGCTGCTTCCAAGAGCTCTACGGGGAGCAGCTGCCTCTGCTCAACAGGGAGGTGCTCAGGATCCAGCCCTGCAGCTTCCAGCAGCTCCACAGGGAGCAGCAGCCCCCAGCCTCCAACCCAGCAGGTAGGAAAACAGTTCTAGCCTTGCTTTTCCATTAGGTCGTGAAAAATGATCCTTTTAAGTTTTTTTTCACAGTGCTCTGTCGTTCTGAGACAGAAATTGTCAAGCCTTGTAAGAAGGGGCACTAGAAAGTCAAAAGATTCTCTGCCTGGTTTTCCTGTGTGCTTCCTGTGATGTTTGATCCAGGGCAACAATAGAGCTCTGGGTCCCAAAGCCACGTTTTGGAGCCTGACTCATGGGTTTGGATTCTTGCAGCTGCACTGGGCACTTCAGCCCGTCATGCTCCAGCTGGCAGTGCTGGCTGTGCAGCATCCACAGCCTCCAGCTCAGCACAGAATGCACCTGCGGGAGAGGAATCGCCACCGCTGGATCTCGGCCTTCAGGTTGAGAAAATGATCTGGGAGATCAGGAACTCTCTACCTGAAAGGTCTCCCTCTGCTCAGGTAACCCCATTGGATGGGAATGAAAGAGGCTGGACTGGGAGCTTTTGAATGTTGTTACATGGCTGAGAAGCAAAGGTTTCTTGAATTTAATTATTTTCATTCTTCTTAGTTATCTAATTATTCTTTGTCAAGCAAGATTTCCAAAAGAAAAGGGAATGACAAAGTCTTTCCCCATAGTGAGGATGAGAGCTGTGAGCCTGTGCTGGCCACCTTTGGCTGTTCCTTTTCCTTGGGAAGAATGCCTCGTGCAGGGGCATTTGTGGTGCTGCTGTGTAGGTTCTAACAGGCTTTGTTGGGTGGGAAAGAAGAGAAGAGTGTTTGGAGAATTGCCACTGAAGGCAAAGTGTCCCCTGCAGGGAGGGGCACGCCAGAGGTGTCTCTGTTGCAGCAGCAGATGTGGGCTCTGCCTCTTTTGGGTTGGAAGGCCAAAGCAAAGCCAGGGCTGGGCTGCAGCTGCTGCTGCTGCTGCTGTGTGAGCCCTGCCGTGCGTGTGGGTGCTGCCAGAGCCGTGTGTGGGGATGGGCTGGAGCTGCAGCTTCCTTGTCCTTTTGTTTGACAGATTCAGTCTTTGGATTAGGAATCTCATTTCTCTTAACTCCTGCCTCTTCCCAGACTTGTCTGGAGAGTGAGTGCTGGCACAGACCTTTTTGAAGATTATAAGACATGCTGGCCAAAGAATGTCTCTCTCTCTTTTGCTGTGCAGACCCATTGCCTACAGTACATTTGTGATTGAGGAAGGGCAGACTCAAGGTAAGGAGTGGGATTTTCTGGATTTAGCAATCCCTTATTCTCAAGTGGGATGTCTTTTGTCTGTTGTAAACTCACACATAGCAGTTTGCAAAAGCATTTTATTCCATAATGAAAGGAAACCTTGCAGGCTCTGAACCATCTTAAGAATCTTTAGGATTCTGATGAATGGGCTGTTGCAGAAGAGATGAATATTGTGCAGCTGGTCATGGTGGGAATATCTTTCTGTCCAAAGGTAATTTGCAGGTGCTTAATCTTGGGAATTTCCTTCCTCAGTGGAATAGAAACACTACTTGGTTGTCTGACTTTTCATGTCTTTTGGGTTGGTTTTCTTTCCTACCCTCCAAATTCACAGATTTTTGGCACTGGGAAATTTGATGCTGGAAATATCCCAGGTCCATCAATTTTTTCCTGGGTCCTACGTATGGGGCAGCAGCAGAGGGCTCCAGAAAGCACCACCATGTGATGGAGTGTCTGAGCGGTTGGGTGGGGCTGGTGAGACTCCCAGGCAGAAATGTGAGCTTTGCGTGTGGGTTTGCAGCACACAGCCCTGGGCAGTGCTGGGAGCGAGCTCTGCCCTTGCTGACAGCCACGTTGGCAACAAGGAGAGCCCCTGGCTTTGTGCTGGCTGATTTCTTACAGCTCGTGGCATAAGCCAGGGACAGAGTGTGAGGGCACGTCCTCTCACTTGGTGTCCTCTGCTTTTCTGCATTCCTGTTTTTCCTCAAAGGTCATTTTGTGAGAGCTTCAGTTTCACCTTGACCACCCAAATCCTGAGTTTAAAACACTTGCCATGTGAACCGTGTGGGCAGTGTTCTCTTTGTGTTACACAGCCTTTGGGGTGAAGAACAGTCAGTGTATCCCTAATGTGATTCCAAGAAACTGCTGAGTGATCTTTGGGCTCCTTTCTCTCTGTTTTTCTTTCAAGGGGAATATTAATGTTGCCCCTGAGTCTTCAGGAGAGGACACCATGAACAGGGCTGCTGCAGAGGAAGCTCCATCTGGCACCGAGAGCTGCGGGAACAGTTCCCCAGAGCCCGAGGAGCCTGGTAAGGAGAGAGCCCCCATTGGTTTAGAGAGGTGTGAGACGGCTGCTCTGAGCCTGCCTGTGACAGGAGGGGAGATCAGAAGAGTTGAGTTCTTGTCTGCAGGGTTGGTGCTTCCTGCTGCCTTCATTTCCAATCCTACACTGGCACAGGCTCCCCGAGCCCTGCCCTCCACGCTTCTCCAGAGGCTCTGACACTGAGTCTTCTGCTGTGGCAAGAGAGCAGGGACTAAACCTGTCCTGGTGGGAGTTGTGTCACCAACCTGCGTGTCCCAATTTGGTTCATAACTCAGCTCACAGCACCCTTCAGCTTCAGCCATTTCAGCGAGGGCTGAGGTCTCTCTGTCAGCACAGAGAAAGAACAAGGCTGGGCTTCTTTGGGGGAGCTGGGGCTGTCTGTGTTTCAAGCTCTCATGGGTGCCATTTGCACTGCGAGTGCTGAGACTTTATCGAGGTACTTGAATGCTTTACACAGTTTTGGGAACTTGGCAGGATCCTTGTTCTCTAAAGAGTCAGCTTCAAATTCCCAAGTGAGAGTCTGCCTTTCAGGCCATCTCTTACAGTCCGTGACAGAAGGACAATTGCTGCCCAAGGGAAACGTGCACAGGGGCCAATATTGACTCAGTGTTCTCTTTTCTTCCCAGATCCCACATGATCGATGTCTCCTGGTGGGGTGCCCTGCGTGGGAGGAAGAGACAGAGGGAGAGCCTGTGACTACCAGGCAGGTAGAATCCCTCTGTCTATAGTGATATGTTTAGAATGATATAGTTATATTTTTCTATCTATAAATCTGTTATTTTTAGAAATACAGTATATTTATAGATGTATAGTTGTATTTATATGCCTAAATAGGTATAGACCTAAAGAGGTAAAATATTATATATATATATATATATTTATTTATATAGTATAGTTATAATCATGTATGCATAGGTATATTAGTAGATATACATTTTTAGTATTATCTATGTAGATTGTTACAGTTATTTACATATATATATGTTTTTTTTAAATATGTGCATAGTTATATACTCATAGCTACATGGGTGTTTAGGTATATAGGTTAGTATCTGTAAATGTACAGAATAGTTTTTAACCTTTTTCCCTCTCTCCCTTTGTCCTTTTCCCCCTGTGTCCCCTCTGTCCCTGTTCCTGTGCTGGGTCCGAGCTGGCGGCCGGGCCGGGCGGGGCAGCAGTTCCAGCCCCGGGGGTCCCTGGAGCGGTGGCAGCTGCCGGTGGCCCCAGGCAGTGTCCCCTGAGGAGCTGCTGAAGGACGGTGAGACAGAGGGGCCTGAGGGGGCTGAGGAGGCGGTGACACTGCAGGGACAGTGACCTTGAGGGGCTGGGGGGACTGAGGGGTGTGGGGCAGCAGGGGGCAATGGTGGCACTGAGGTGACAGGGAAGTGGCACAGGCTGAGGGGGGTGGCGGGTCTAAGGTGACGGGATGGGTCAGAAGGGATTGAGTGGGGTGAGAGGACTGTGAGGGGCTGAAGAAACTGAAAGGGGCTGGGGCTTTGCCCAGGGGACAGTGGGGCTGAGGAGATGGAGGGGGCCAGCAGGGAGCACAGAGGGCTCTGGGACTGCAGCTCTGCCAGGCCTGGGAACCAATTCCAGAGCCTCCACTTTTGCCACAGCTGCCCTGGAGACTTTGAGGACAGGCAGAGACTGACAGGAGGCAGCAGGGAGAAGCTGAAGGCCACCAGCAAGAGCAGTGGACAGGGAGCTGCTGCTGCCAGCCCAGAGCCCGCTGAGGCCACAGGGCCGCTGAGGCAGGGTGGGGCTGAGGGTGGCGTGGGCTTTGGCCGTGGGCTTTGGCCAAACTTTTTCTTTCTAACCCTCCTGGGGAGGCACTGAGATTTTCCCTTCCCTGACTGAAGGGCAGGTGCTGCCAAGGGAAACGTCCCAATCCTGACTCAGTGTTCCCTTTGCTTCCCAGATGTCCCATCTGCTGTCCCTGTCCAGGAGAGCTGCTCTGCACAGGAGGAAGCAAGGATTGTCTTCCCTTGATTTTTTAGCCTTCTGATTTTTTATAATTTTTGAATTCTTTCTTACATAAGTGTTATAAATAGAAATAATTTTTGTGTAAATACTAGTTATGTTTTCATTCCTCTTTTGAGGAGGGAACAATTGATGGACTTTTGGTTTGACCAATGTGATATGAAAGGTAGCAACCTTAACTTCCAATCCATGGTCTGGGTGGAAATACTGTCTAAGTTGGAGTCAGACAATAAAGAGGTCAGAGGGTCTTTGCCCTGTGCACTGGAACAGAGTCCGTGTCTTCCTTTTGTGTCCTACTGCAACAGGATGGAGTGAAAGGCTTTGAAGATGGGGCAGCTAGAATCCCTCTGCTTAGAGTTCTGTTTAAAGATAAATGGACTTGAACACAGAGAGGAATAGTTAAATGGATATTTATATATATGGGTTGCTATTTGTATAGGAATATTTCAATATGTATGTTGTGCTATCTGTGTATAGTTCTATTTCATATGTATACAGCCATGTAGGTAAATCTATTGATGAAGTTGTTGTTATATATGTATATCTTTCTATTTAAACATGTATGGAGATGTAAAATTGTATAGTTGTACCGATTGAGTTCTTGGTAGAGAGGTATTTAGTTAGAGATACAGATATTTTTGTATTCCTAAATGGGCTCTAAGCTTGTAGTAATATGTAATAAATTAAGTTGTTAAAAACCTAATTGATCTTTGTGTATAGTGAGTTACTGTAGAGGATGGCAATAAATTCAGTTTTTGTTAACTGAAGTTGGTATTTGTATAATTTTATATAGCGTTCTTGTAAAAATCTATTAAATTCCTTTTTTCACTTAAATTGAGATCAGCATAGTTCTGTGTTGTCAGCGCAGGTGAAGAAATTTGTAATAAACGCCATTTTTCATGTGAAATCAATTCTTGTGTATTTGTCGATCAGCAGTGCAGCTGCAGCAATCTGCAAGAAATTACAATTGTCAGCTGTGCTGGGTGTTTTGTGATTGGGGCTATCCAGAGCAATGAGCAGATAGAAATGCTGGAGGATTTGGGCCATGAAAATCTCCAGCCATGCCCAGCACATGCCCCATTTGCACTCAGGCTGGCCCAGGAAAGCGCAGATTTGGGATGGCAGCAGAGCCACACGTTGGCTCAGAACTCGCTGCAAAGGCCTGCTGAGAAAAGTGCGGGACTGCACGGAGCGTCCAACTCCAACCAGAGCCACCCAGGGAGGACAAATCCACCCCCATGGCACGGGCAGCTCTTTAGCAAGCGCTCCAGGTGTCCCTCTGAAGGTCATCCTGGAGCCCATGAGCCAACAGGGATCTCTTGGAACCCTGGGCCCTGAGAATTTCAGACTTGCTGTGCTGACAGGCACTGACCCCCAAGGAAACACTGCATTTGATCTGAGGCCTTGGAAAAGGCTTCCAAAATTGAATTATGTCACTGGGATTATGGGTGTGTTGTTTGAATACAAGTGTGTAATATCACACAGTGGAAAACTTAAAGTTTTTAGTATATAGTATATATATAAAGGAGTATATACGGCATAGGCTAAGTCCTTCTTTTTCACCTTCTTCTTCATAGGTTATGTGGAATTTGGTAATTGGGTAGAAAAATCTGCATTGTGGACCATGGGTGGTTGGTTATTGGGTTAAAAAGAATAATTTAGGTGTCATTTTATAATTGGACAGTTTGTTCTTAAAAGACCTTGGAAAGAGATAGAGACAGAGCCATTTTCTACTTTGTTAGCTAGAACTCACAGCTTGTGAGACTGTAACATAGATGAGAATTAAGAAACATCTGAGTCCAAACATGAAATCTGTCTCTCAAGCATTTAATCCCGGCTCTAAGAGAAAAAGAAGACAAAATGCCACAGGGACCCTGAGCCAGCTCTGCTGCCTTTGGCAGCACTTTGGCAAATGAGCTGCAGTAAGGGGGAGGCAACAGTGACTGTGACTGCTGCAGGCTGGGGATGCAGGAAGGGCCATGGACACTTGTGCTGAGATGCTCCAGAATCCAGAAGGATGCTGGAGAACTGGGAAGCACCAAGTTCTCACAGCCACTCCAAGGATGGAAGCCCTTGGTGTGAAGTTCCCTGGAGGAACTGGCAGGGAGTTGCTGCAGGGATCAGCAGGAGCAGAATGCAGCAGGATCTGCTCCTTGTCCTGGCTCTGTGTGCAGGTCACAGGCTGTGATGGCCCCTGCTCCCACAGAGCCCGTGCCCATGGAGGCTGCAGGGGAAAAGCAATCCCATGGCAAAGAGAGAGAGGCTTTGCTCTTGAAGTCCAGTGCTCTTGTGTTTTGGGCTTGAATGGCTCTCATGCCAAAGCACAGCAGGTAAGAAGGGCTTGGGGAGGCAGAGCCTTTAGAGGGAAAGAGAGATCAGGCACTCACATGCCTGAAACTCCTTCAGCTACAATAAACCTTTTCTAGTATTTATATATCATTATATATAAAATATAATATGGTATAATATAATATAATATAATATCATATAATGTAATAAACCTGTGATAACCCAGTCTGCTTGCTGTGTACTGATACACTTCGTAGCAGTGAACATTATAGGCAATGCCAGATTCTTATTTAACATCATGGCACGCTGCTGCTTCATTGCAGAACTGCCTCAGTGTGGAAAAAATCAGCCTAATTTATTGTCAGTTTAAGTAGATGCAGTGAGAAACAGTGATATGGATTCAAAGAGATTTTCTAACCTCGTCATCCACAGGGAATTTTGTGCTGCCTTTTCTTCATTGTATGCACAACATTTTTGAGTCGTTCTGTATCCTTCAGGGAGGTATCCACTAGTGACCGAAAAAGAAAAGGGGCATTATGGCACTCATTCTCTTTTAACACATATTTGCACTAAGCTGTAGCTTAAACTAAGAAACTTAGTAACTTAGTACACTTAGATTTTCTTTAGTCATGTACTGTGGAATAAATGGCAGAGGAGCAGGCACTATCCAAGCTGTAAGAACAGCATGTTCTTGGTCTTAACATTGTGTACAAGAAAGCACCACAATCTGAATGATTCACCTCTCAGGTAAAACCAGAATGGTTCATGGTGTAAAACTAGCAGGTGATGGAAATAACCAATGTCCCTGGGCTGGGGCAGAAGCCTGGGAGTCCAACGCTTGGAAAAAGAGAGCTGGCAAAGGCAGCCCAAGCTGCAGGCAGGCATTGGCTCAAGGCAAGAGGGAGCTTGTGTTGTGTTTTATCTCCTGTTTGCCAGTCAGGATTAAATGCTCGAGACAATGTTTTGTGTTCGGACTCAGATGTTTATTAATTCTTATCTATATTACACTCCCACAAATAGTGAGTTCTACAACACTTCTAGCTAACAAATCAAAAATGGACCCCTATCTCTTTCTCTACAAGGTATTTTAAGGATGAATGGTCCAATTAAGAAAGGACACCTAAATTATTTTTATTTTTAACCAATAACCAATCACCTTTGGCCCACCATGAGGATTTTTCTACCCAAGTACAAAATACCACCCAAACCCAGGAAGAAGGTGAAAAAGAAGGACCAAGCCTATGCCCTAAAACCTCCATCTTGCTATATATATATATATTACTATATTCTAAACCCTTAAACTCTAAGTTTTCCTCTGTCTGACATTGTACACTTCTATTCAAACTACACATCCATAATCCCAGTTTTGGAAGCCTTCTCCAAGGCCTCAGGTCAAATGCAGTGTTTTCTTGGGTGCCAGCGCCTGTCAGCACAGCAAGTCTGAAATTCTCAGTGCCCAGGGTTCCAACAACAACTGTCAAGTTTGAGCAGGCCAGCTGAGGAACAAGAGAGGCTGCTGCTTGCTGTAGAAGTCGTTTATGAAGTGGCTGGATCAGTCTCACAAAGCTCCGAGTGTTACAGGCCGTGCCATCGTGCAAAATGCCTTCCTGCATAGAGTCCCCGAGTGCCAAGCAGAAGCAGCAGCAGCAGCCCTGATACAATGCACTCTATTCATAAATCATCCAGTCAGCCACAAACACGATGCTATTGCTGTCTTTTTGACCTATCCTGGTCTAACACAGTTGGGCGACAATGGTCATCATTTCTTACACAAGGCCTACACCCTGTCTATTCTGTCTAGCAATGTTAGCAATGCTCTGTTATATTTATGTTATGTCTGGGACTTAGTTAACTTTGTACAAGGTAATGCTGCTGAAATTTAAACTGGATTTTAGGGCTTTTCTATCAACCATACAGTCTCTTATTTGAAAAAGGCACTTAAGGCGTATTTTTACTCACCTAAAACTAAAACTTACATCCCCACTTCATGTCTGTGTGACTTGATGTATCACAGTTTCTCCGACAGTTTCAAACCAAGCCCTGCATTCTTTTCTGCCTCTAAGCCTGTGTGCACGGGGTCCTGGGAGATTTCTGTCTGGTTTCCATCAGGGCTGGGAAACGACTCCATGGGTCCGTTCTCTGCTCGTTCCCAGGTCTCCACATGGTGCAGGTGGTTTCCAGCTGTGACCTCCTGTCCAACAGAGAATCCACGGATCCCACCAGTACAGCTGTGACAGGTGGGATTTTGTCTCCTTCCAGCTGGGATCTGGGAGCTTTGCAGTGTCCGACGGTGCCACCTGGATCACCCAGAGGTGCTGGGAATCCAAAGGGATCATGGTAGAGCAGACGAAGCATTACCTGGGACACACCTGTGTGGAAGGGCACCAAAATACACCAGATATGGCTGGGAGGCTCTGGAGCACAAAGGTGGGTGTGGGAGGGGAAGGGGAATTCCCATGGGAATGTGGGGTTCAGAAATGAGGGGACTTGGGAATGCAGGAATTCCCATGGCAATTCCGTGGCTGGATCTCACTCTCATCTCAGACAGGTGAGAATTCAGTGGATTGATCTCTCCCTCAGCCCATTGCCATGGGAATTCCATGGGGAAATGATCTGCATTGATGACCAATCCAATGACAGCAGAGAGATCAGAAGCAATCCCTGCTGGGATTCCATGGGACATAAATCCCAATCCTGTCCCCAGGCCGGCTCTGTTGTGCCCGTGGCAGCTCCAGGGGAGTGCCCTGTCCCTGCCCTGAGCCCAGCACGAGCCTTTCCTTGGGTGTTCTCTGCCCTGCCCGGGGCAGGAGGGCACTGCTGGAGTGGCTTTGGTGGCCCTGGGGGCTGGGCCAGTTCTTTCTAGAGGGGCCCAGATCTTTCCCAGTATGGGCCCTGTGGCTCCCAGTCACCCCCAGTATGATCCCAGTCACTTTCAGTTACACTCAGTATGATCCCAATATCATCCCAGTCATTCCCAGTATGCTCCCACTATGGTCCCAGGTGTTCCCATTCACCCCTACTATAGGTCCAGGCACTCCCAGTATGGTTCCAGTTATCCCCATTATGTTCTCAGTCCCTCCCACTATAGCTCCAGTCCTTCCCAGTGTGATTCCAGTATGAACCCAGTCACTCTCAGTACGGTGCCATTTGCCCCCAGCATGGTCCGAGTTGCTCCCAGTCACCCTGCACGGTTCCAGTCACTCCCAATATGATCCCAGTCACTCCCAGATACTCCCACTAATATTCCAGTAACTTTCTTTATGATTCCTCTGTGATCTCAGTGACTCCCTGTCTCTCCCAGTAAATCCCAGTTGCACCCAGTGTTTTTCCACTCACTCCCAGTCGTTCCCAGTAGCTTCCAACATGATTCCCTGCTCATTGCCACTCCCAGTCACATCCAGCATGATTCCAGTCCCTCCCTGTATATCCCAGTTGCCCCAATATGGTCCCAGGTGCCCTCAGCCTGCTCATAGTCACTTCCAGTATGATCCCAGTATTACCCCAGTCACGCTCAGTGTGGTGCCAGTTGCTCCCAATATGATCCCAGTTGTCGCCAGCATGGCCCAAGTTCCTCCCAGTGTAATCCCAGTTGCATAGATCCAGTCACTCCCAGTATGATCCGACTGTGCTGCCATCGTGATCCCAGTTGCTCCCAGTGTAAACTCAGTTGCTCCCAGTCCCTCCCAGTCTGATCCCAGTTGCTCTCAGTGGCGCCTAGCATAGAACCAGTGATTCCAAGTATGGCCACAGTAGGAGTCCACGATGATCCCAGTCTCCCCCAGCTTGCTCCCAGTCATTTGCAGTTGCCCCCAGTATTGACCCAGTCACTCCCAGTCACTCTCCGTGTGTTCCCAGTCATTCCCAGTATGGTCACAGACACTCCCAGTATATCCCAGTTACCCTCAGCATACTCATAGTCACTCCCAGTGACACCCAGCAGCCCCAGTAACGTTCCAGTTTCCACCAGTGATCCCAGTCACTCTCAGTCAATCCCAGTTGGTCTCACGATGATCCCTGTTCCTCCCAAGAGAGATGGCTCCCAGTAATGCCCCGGGCTCCAATAACCCATTTGCCTCCATTTAAACGCACTCCCAGTGCTCCAGTAACCCCTCCCAGTGCTCCCAGTTTGCTCAGTTTCCCCATTCCTCTCTCCCAGTGCTTCCTAAACCCAAGTGCTTCCAGTTCTGCTCCCAGAGCTTGCCTTAGCCCTGACAGGTACTCCCATTTTAACCAGTACCCTTCCTGATCAAGTGCTATTAATGGGTAGACCTGTTGTCTCTAAATCCCATTTTGCTTTACTAGGGTAGATCTGGTTTCTTTTTCTATCTATTGATTTCAAAGGGTAGACCTGGTGCCTTTCCCTGCCATTCATTTCAGTGGGTAGACCTGATGTCCCAAATATTTTGGGGCTAAAAACACCAATTTCAGGCTTGGAAATTCCCAATTTAGGGTGGGAAACTGCCCCAAATTTGTTCTTTTTCCCCCACACCTGAACCTGGTGTGCCCGGAGCTGAGGGCAGCACTGGGACGGCACCGCCCTGGCTGTTACTGTTAGGTCGGATGTGACACACACACACATGATCAGGATACAAAATGGAAGAAGTTTTATTCTGCCTGTTCTCCAGCTTATATACTCTTAACAAAGTGTGATCTTAAGTCATTGACTACATTGGTGCAAAGCAAATGTCATCAATAAGTTGGCAAAGTTTGACAGAAGTTGTAAGGCACAAATATACACTTTTACTTATGCACGTAGTCTAACTTACAAAAATTTCATCTATCATTTTCATCAGTTCCCATGCTGTGGTGGTTTTGACCAGCAAATGAGTTTTCAGGAAGTTCAGGAAAGAACCATTGAAAGTAGTTACATCTCCGTGGACATAAAGGTTTAAATACATTCTAACATTTGCGAGCTGCAGCAAGAGAGAGAAAAAGACCTTGGGCAGATTTAACCCTTTCCTGGCAACATGAAGCTTTCAGAACTCCAACCCTTTCCCAGAGGGAGAGAAGAAGATCAGAATGATTTAAAATGTAGAGAGACAGCATGATACAGTCAGTAAAAGAACTGATAAAGGTTGTCTGGAAGAAAGGATTGAGGAAGTGGACATTTTTGACTGGACTTCTCTAGATGTAAACCATGGAGAAATGGACTACTCCTTGTAATAGATTGATGCTGCTTGGGGGAATGCTGTTCTAGCTGAAGGTAATAGACTGATGTAATTGAGATTTCATTGAGAATGTTTGTAGAGTAAGTTCCCCAGCTCCTGAGATAAAAAGAGGTCTCAGCTGTCTGAGACACACATTTGGCCCTTTAGCTCTAGTAAAAGGAGGTCTCTTGAGAGAGAGAGACGATTTTGAAGATAGAAGAAGAGAATCTTTGTGAAATACTAAAAAAAGCATTCTTAAACAAATACCCCAAAAATGCTGAGAGGCCCATGAGTAGCCAAGAGAAAGGCTGTTCATGGGTGAGATGGCACAATCTGCAAAATTCCAGCGGTTGCACGTTTGTACATTGGGAGCCACCAGATTTTTTCTTGTGGCGAATGTCTTCATGGACTCCAGAGAGACTCCTCTGCCAAGGTGATGAAAATTATGTTAAATGGTTGAAACTGACTGAAAATCACAGTTTTGTCTTTATTGGTTATGGGAAAGTGAACAGTTTGTGGGAGAAAGGGAAGTTTTTTGAAGTTTCAATTTCTTTTTTTTTTCCCTTTATTCTTTATAGTGTGTAAACAAACTGTCTTTGTAACTTTTAAAGATCAGGCCTGGTTTTACTTTTTATTTTCTCCTAGTCCAACTATCACAGGACACCAAGTCTACCGAATTAAAGTCAATGGGGATTTAGGGACCCAGGGCTGTCCATTGATAGGGCTTGATTGGGAAGGGTTACTGGTTAAACTGGGAGCACTGGGAAAGGCAAAGGGGAAGCACTGGGGAGGAACTGGAAGCACTGGAAGGGAGGAAAGGGGGAAACTGGGTAAGTGGGAGCACTGGGAGGGTTGCTGGGAGGACTGGGAGGGCAAACTAGTAAAACTGGGAGCTATTCCTGAGAGCACTGGAGGTGGCTAAGGGGGGCACTGGGGTTTCTGGGAGCACTGGGAGTGGCTGGGGTGGACACTGGAGTTACTGTGAGCCCTGGGGCATTGCTGGGTACACTGGGAAGGGTTACTGGGGGTAAATGGGGGTAGACAGGACACCAGGTCTATCCTTTAAAGTCAGTAGGGATTTAGGACACCAGGTCTATCCAGCCAAAGCAATGGGGTTTCCAACCACCGGTTTGGTGGGGTCCGAAGATTTTGGGGGGTACCCAGGTGTATGCGGATAACTTTTGAGGGATTCCCAGGTAATTTTTTGGGGGTACTCAGGTGATTTGGGGGAGTACCCAGGTGTATCCAGGTGATTTTTTGAGGGTTCCCAGGGTTATCCAGGTGGTTTTGGGGAGTATCAGGGTGATTTTGGGGGGTATCTAGGTGATTTTTTTGGGGTTCCCAGTGGTCCAAGTCACCCTGATGGGCAGGGGAAGATGACGGTCACTGTCGTGTCCTCCCAGTCGATGTGGATGGAGATGACCCTCAGCAGCAGGGGGGCTCTGGGAATACCCCAACATTCAGGGGGCACCCCAACATTCAGGGGTCACCCCAAAACTCCAGGGGAGGGCCCCAAGGTTCAGAAGGAGCCCCGAGTTACCTCAGGAGAGGATGCAGTGCAGGTACATCCAGGCGCTTTTGTCCGTGGGGTCGGTGAAGACGGCGTTCTGAACCAGCTCCAACTCTGGGGAGGGGCAAAGGGGGCAGCCCAAAATCTCAGGGGGGCAGCCAGGGGACACCCTGAGATCTGAATGGGGGCACCCCAGGTGTGTAGGGGCTCAGGTGCACCCATTGAAAGCAATGGGGATTTTTAGGGACACCAGGTCTACCCATTGAACTCAGTGGAGATTTGGGGTTAACAGATCTACCTATTGAAACCAAATGGGGATTTTTAGAGACAAGAGGTTTACCCATTAAAACCAATGGAGATTTTTAGAGTCAACAGGTCCAACCTCTTGATCCAATGAGGAATTAGAGACAAGTCTACCCATTGAACTAATGATGTTTAGGGACAACAGGTCTAGCCATGAACCAATGAAGATTTAGGGACATGGGGTCTACCCATTAAAATAAAAAGGGATTTTTTGGAGACCATGTCTATAAGGGCGATGGGGATTTGGGGAAACCAGGTCTACCATTCAAGGCAAAGCAGATTTAGGGACACCAGATTTACCTTACTAAAGTCAAAGGGAATTTTGGGACACCAAATCTAGCCACTAATGTGGGAATTTGGAAAATTGGGTCCAGCCATTAATGGGAATTTAGGGACAGCAGGTCTATCCATTGAAATAATGGGATTTATTTGTCCACCAGGTCTACCCTTTAAGGTCATTGTGGATATAGGGGCACTAGTCTACCCATTGAAAACAATGGGGATTTAGGGACACCAGGTCTATCCATTAAAAAGAATAGGGATTTTAGGAACATCAGGTCTACCCATTAAGGGCAATGGGGATTTGGGGTCACCAGGTCTACGCACTGAAACCAATGGGCTCAGAGGGACACCTGGTCTACCCTTAATGTGGGGAGTTTAGGAAATCAGGTCCAGCCATTGATGTGAATGGGAATTTGGGACATCAGGTCTACCCCAATTATAGTCAATTGGGGGGATTTAGGACACCAGGTCTACCAACTGAAATCAATGGGGATTTCAGGAAAACAGGTCTGCCCATCAATGGAAATGGTGATCTGGGGAAACCAGGTCTACCCATTAATGACTGTCAGGACATCAGGTCTACCACTGAAGCCAATGGGGATTTAGGGACAGCAGGTCTACTCATTAATGTCAATGGAGATTTTTGGAACAGCATATCTACCTATCCAATCCAACAAAGTTCAACTTCAAGCATGGGGCTGGAGAAATTTTGGGTTAGGGTTCCACCAAAGGTCTGGGAATTCTTCTGGGGGAATCTCTCACCTTCCTTCAGCCCTTTGGGGGGCAGCATCCCGGCCTCGCCCTTCCTGAAGTTCCTGGTGGGAGCCAGGAGCCACAGCTGGTGGTGCCAGGTCGAGAAGTTGGAGAAGTCGTGGCTCAGCAAGGCCCTGGGAAAGGCCAGCTTGGCCTTGGGGTCCTGCCTGGCCACCAGTGCCTGCCAGTGGTCCTTGGTTTGGACTGGGAGGGCACCAGTAAAAACCAGTAAGCCCTGGGAGCTGCCCATGAGCCCCTGTGGCCTGAGGTGGCAAGTCCCAGTATAAACCAGTATGGGATAATGCACCCAAACCCATTCCCAGTATGGGATTTAGGGGCATCAGGTCTACCCATGAAAGGCAGGTGTAAGGGCTCCCAGTATTGTCTTGGGGTTCCCACTTTTACCAGTTTATACTGGGAGGGCACCAGTAAAATCCAGTAAGCACTGGGAGCCAGCCCCGATCCCCATAGGCCCTGTGAGGGCAGTTCCCAGTATAAACCAGTAAGGCCAGCAAACTGAAGTCACTCCCAGTAGGTCCCAAGCCCCATCCCAGTATCAACCAGTACATCATAATATAACCCAGTACATCCCAGTATAACCCAGTATAAACCAATGCCCCCAGCAGGCAATCCCTGTACAAATGAGAATAAACCACTGCAAACCAGTTTAACCCAGTATAACCAGTAACTCCCAGCATGCCATCTCAGTACAAACTGGTATATCCAGTAGCACCCAGTATAAACCAATGCCCCTGACATCCCATCCCAGTATAAACCAGTATAACCACAGTTGGCAACCAGGTCCTCCCCGCCAGCTCAGGGGGCCAGCATATGCTGCTCCTCTCCCAGTATAACCCAGTATAACCCAGTAACCCCAGCACCCAGCCCAGTACAACCAGTAAAACCCAGTGTAACCCAGTAACCTCTCCTGTGTTAAATCACGTGAAGGATCCTGCCAAAAGGGCATTTCAGATCATGCCCACTAAAGATCCTAGGCAGAGTTCTATCTCAATTAAACAATCCCCTTCTGAGCCTTTCCTAGATTTTATAGATAGACTTCATGCAGTGGTGGAAACCAGAGAGAGCACCAGGAGTTGCAACAGAAGATGATCCTGGAAGTGGCACAAAGCCACTTGGTGCTGGAAGTGGCACAAAGCAATGCCAGTGATGTCTGCAAGAGGATCATCTCCAGGCTTCTGGTTGTTCCACCTCCAACCCTGGACCTCCTCACTGAGACCTGCACCAAGTGAGCCATAAGGGACCCAGATGAACAGCGGAAAGGGTCTGGCTCAGAGGCCGGATTGCAGCACCAGCCACCATTCCAGCTGGACCACCAGTGGCTGGGAGGGTCAAATGTTTCCAGTGTGGGTGAGAGGGATATGTGATGTGCTTTTGTGCCTTTAAGAATAAAACATCACACACACTGGTGAGAGTGGGGAGGGGGAGAAAGGGAACATTCCAGGTCCAAAAAACTGGGGGTGGAGCGTGAGCTTCTCTCACGTGATGAGAAAAATGGGGTAGGTAACCAGGTTTTTGGGGTTGTGGGGCAACCCAATTCTGGGAAGGGGATGGCATACCTGGCTGAAGAGATCCCATGCCCTCAATGACCTCATTATTTTTTCACAAATTGTGGAGAAGGTGCCACCTGTTCTTCCCTGGCTTTTTGATCACAAACACTAGAGAATTCCAAGGAATATTAGTTTCCACAATGTGGCCTTTAGCCAACTGCTCCTCCACGAGTTCTTTGAGTGCCATTGATTTCTGTTTGTTCAGCGGCCACTGATCCTCCCAAACTGAGGTATCCGTCAGCCAATTTAGTTTCTGAAAGTAGCACTCCTCAGTGGAGGCAATTAAAAATCTTTTCGGTTTTTTGGGGTTTCTAGTTTAATTCCCCACTGGGATATGGTGTCTCTTCCCCACAAAGTAAATTTGGAATCTAGAACAAACAAAGAAGCCAATTGCCCATCTGGTCCCTCAATTGGCACAATGCACTTGGATTGTTTTGGCAATTGTGTGCCCCCTATACCTGTAACCTTACCAGCCACGGGTTGCACCTCCCAATGTGATGGCCACTTGTGTGGTGGTATGACTGTCACATCTGATCCTGTGTCCATCATTCTCTGGAGTTGAATGAAATCCCCCTCCCTCTTGAGCCCATACCAAATTATGGGTTTGTTCTCTCCCAACATTTGTGTCCAATAAACCAAAAGGTCCAGACCATCCTAGGGCAGTTTGGGCAGTGGTATGGCCTGGGCAATGACTCGGCCCTTTGGTGGGAAGAGGGGAGGATGGACACAACAGGCCAAGAGAGCTCGTTGCTCCAGATCTGATGGCAAAAGTTCTGGACTAATCTTGATCTCCGAGGGAGTGTGCTTAGAATCCCTGATAACAAGGCACTTACTATCAGTCTGCTGTAGGTTGGTCACATGTCCAGGGTCAACGGTGACCACTTGCCAGTCCGGTGTGTTGAAAGGCACACCTGTTGTTAACTCAAGCCTAAATGGCTTTCATATCCTCTTGGTTGTTACCAACCCTGAGGATTCCTTAGGGTCCCACAGCTTCCCAGAATTGGGTTGCCCCAAAACCCTGACAACCCGGTGACCTGTCCCATTTTTCTCATCACATGGGAGAAGCTCAAACTCTTTTTCTAGTTTTTTTGGAACTGGAATGTTCCCTTTCTCCCCTTCCCCCACTGCTCCCACCAGTGTGTGTGATGTTTTATTCTTAAAGGGACAAAAGCATATCACGTGTCCCTCCCACCCACACTGGAAACATTTGACCCTCCCAGCCACTGGTGGTCCAGCTGGAATGGTGGCTGGTGCTGCAATCCAGCCTCTGAGCCCAGACCCTTTCTGCGGTTCATCTGGGTCCCTTATGGCTCACTTGGTGCAGGTCTCAGTGAGGAGGTCCAGGGTTGGAGGTGGAGCAACCAGAAGCCCGGAGATGATCCTCTGGCAGACATCACTGGCATTGCTTTGTGCCACTTCCAGGCACCAAGTGGCTTTGTGCCACTTCCAGGATCATCTTCTGTTGCAACTCCTGGTGCTCTCTCTGGTTTTCCACCACTGCATGAAGTCTATCCCTAAAATCTTTGAAAGGCTCAGAAGGGGATTGTTGAATTGAGATAGAACTCTGCCTAGGATCTTTAGTGGGCATGATCTGAAATGCCATTTTTGCAGCATCCTTCACATGATTTAACACAGGAGGGGTTACTGGGTTATACTGGGTTTTACTGGTTTGTACTGGGATAGGGTGCTGGGGGTTACTGGGTTATACTGGTTTATACTGGGAGAGGGAGCAGCATATGAGTGAGTGCCTCCTGCTGGTGGGGAGGACCTCGTGGCTGACTGTGGTTTTACTGGTTTATACTGGGATAGGGTGTTGGGGCCATTGCTTTATACTGAGTTATACTGCGATATACTTAGTTTGTACTGGGATGGGATGCTGGGAGTTACTAGGTTATACTGGGTTACACTGGTTTGCAGTGGTTTATACTCATTTGTACAGGGATGGCATGCTGGGAGCATTGGTTTATACTGGGTTATACTGGGACGTACTGGGTTATACTGGGATGTACTGGTTTATTCTTGGATGGGGACTGGGACCCACTGGCAGTGACTTCAGGTTGTGCTGGCCTTACTGGTTTATACTGGGAGCTGCCCCCACAGGGCTCAGAGGTTAAGGGGTTGCTTCCAGTGCTTACTGGTTTATACTGGTGCCCTCCCAGTAGAAACCTGGTAAAAGTGGAAGCCCCAAGACCATACTGGGAGCCCTTAGACCCACCTTTCATGGGTAGACGTGATGTCCCTAAATCCCCATTGGCTTGAATGGGCAGACCTGATGTCCCAAAATCTCCATTGACTTCAAAAGGGTAGACCTGGTGCCCCTAAATCCCATACTGGGAATGGGCTTGGGTGCATTAACTGTTACTGGTTTATACTGGGAGCTGCCACCTCAGGTTGCAAGGGCTCAGGGGTAGCTTCTAGGGCTTACCAGTTTATCCTCGTGCCCTTCCAGTCCACACCTGGGACCACCGGGGGGCACTGGTGGCTGGGCAGGACCCCAAGGCCAAGCTGGCCTTTACCAGGGCCCTGCTGAGCTGTGACTTCTCCAACTTCTTGGCCTGTCACCATTGTCTGTGGGTCCTGGTGCCCACCAGGAACTGCAGGAAGGGCGAGGCAGGGATGCTGCCCCCCAAAAGGCTGAAGGAAGGTGATAGATTCCCCTGGAAAAATTCCATGAATTTCAGCGTGATCCTATCCCAAAAATTCTACAGCCCCTTGCTTGAAGTTGAGCTCTGTTGGGTTGGATGGTGTCCCAAAAATTCCTATTGACTTCAGTGGGTAGACCTGGTTTTCCCTAAATCCCCATTGACTTCTGTGGTTGACCCGATGTCCTTACAGTTGTTAGTGGGTAGACCCGGTGTCCCCAGATCATTTTTTCCATTCATGGGTAGACCTGTTTTGCTGAAATCCCCATTTGTTTAAATCGGTAGACCTGGTGTCCTAAATCCCCCCAACTGACTACAGTGGAGGTAGAGTTGATGTCCCAAATTTCCCATTCTCATCAATGGCTGGACCGGATTTCCTAAACTCCGCACATTAAGTGGGTAAACCTGATGTCCCACTGAGCCCATGGGTTTCAGTGGGTAGACCTAATGACCCCAATCCCCATTGCCCTTAATGGGTAGACCTGATGTTTCTAAAATCCCCGTTGTTTTTAATGGATAGACCTGGTGTCCTTAAATCCTCATTGGTTTCAATGGGTAGACCCGATGTCCCTAAATTCCCATTAATGCCTGGACCCAATTTTCTCTATTCCCCACATTAGTGGGTAAACCTGGTGTCCCAAAATTCCCTTTGACTTTAATGAGGTAAATCTGGTGTCCCTAAATCTCCTTTGCCTTGAATGGGCAGACCTGGTTTCCCCAACTGCCCTTAATAGACATGGTTTCCAAAAAATCCCTCTTGATTTTAATGGGTAGACCCCATGTCCCTAAATCCTCATTGTTTTCAATGGCTAGACCTGTTGTCCCCAAACATCATTGGTTTTAATGGGTAGACTTGTTGTCCCTAAATCCTCATTGGATCAAGAGGTTGGACCTGTTGACCCTAAAAATCTCCCTTGGTTTTAATGGGTGGAACTCTTGTCCTTAAAAATCTCCATTGGGTTCAATTGTTAACTCTGTTAACTCCAAATCCCCATTGATTTCAATGGGTAGACCTGGTGTCCCTAAAAATCCCCATTTGTTTTGATGGGTAGACCTGAGCCCCCACATACCTGAGTGCCCCCATTCGGATCTCGGGGTGTCCCCTGGCTGCCCCCTGAGATTTTGGGCTGCCCCCTTTGCCCCTCCCCAGAGCTGGAGCTCGTGCAGAACGCCGTCTTCACCGACCCCACGGACCAAAGTGCCTGGGTGTGCCTGCACTGCATCCTCTCCTGAGCTAACTTGGAGCTCCCTCCCATCCCTGGGGCCCTCCCCTTGAGCTTTGGGGTGCCCCCTGAATGTTGGGTTGTCCCCCACAGCCCCCCCAGCCGCTGAGGGTCATCTGTGTCCACGTTGACTGGGAGGACGCGACATTGTCCTTCATCTTCTCCCAGTCCATCAGGGTGAATGGGGACCCCTGAGAAGCCAAAAAAATCACAGTGAATCATGATTTTAAAGAGTAAAGTTTTTAGCTGAGGGTTAGAAGAAATTTATATGGGTCATGTCTCACAGTCAGGACACATTCACACAGCATAACAACCATAAACCAGGATTTATTTATTTTATTTACCATTCCCAGTATGAGCCCAGTTCCTACCAGTCATTCCCCATTATGATGCAGTTTGCCCCTAGCATGCTCCCAGTTGCTCCCAGTTTCTCCCACTTTCGTCCAGTGTGTTCCAAGCTGCCCTTAACACAGCCTCAGTAACTCCCAGTACAATCCCAGAATGAGTCCAGTATGATGCCAGTCTCTCCCAGCAGGGCCCCAGTCATTCACACTTGTGCCCAATTCCCCCAGCAGGGTCCAGTTCCCCCCAGCACATTCTCAGTGGCTCCAAGTCTGGTTCCAGTCACCACCTGCATGGTCTCAGACACTCCCAATATATCCCAGTTGCCCTGAACATTCTCAGAGTCGTTTCCAGGCACTCCCAGTAACCCCAGCATGGTTGAGTTGTCCCCAGTTTTATCCCAGTCACTGCCAGTACATCCCAGTTGTCACCAGCATACATCCTGTCATTCCCAGTTCCTTCCAGTTGTTCCCAGTGTATCCCCAGTAGGCTCTCAGCATGGGTCTGGTAGTTCCCAGTAACTCCCAGTATAGGGTCCATTAACACCCACTATAATCCCAGTATGATGCCAGTCACTCCAGTATGATGCCAGTGGCCTCCAGTGTGATCACAGTTTCTCCCTGTCAATTTCAGCATGACCCAGTAGCCTCCAGTTAGATCCTCATGGCTCCCAGTCTCCCCAAGTATATCCCAGTCACTCCCAGCATACACCAAGTCATTCCCACTTCCTCACAGTTACTTTCAGTGGATTCCAGTTGCTCACAGCTGCTCCCAGTCAATCCCAGTAGGAGTCCAGTCACCCTCAGTGTGACCCCAGTCTCAACCAGCAGAACCCAGCTGCTTCCACTGTGATGCCAGTATGATCCCAGTTGTTGCCAGAAAAGCTCCAATTGTTCCCAGTTCCTCCCAGTATGATCCCAGTTGTCCCTAGAATAGTACCACTCCCTCTCAGCATGGTCACATGCACTCCCAGTTTTCCCAGCATGGTCCCAGCTGTTCCCAATGTGGTTCCAGTCTCCCCAGTATGGTTACAGACACTGCCAGTATATCCAGTATATCCCAGTATATCCCAGTAAGGTTCTGGTTACCTCAGAATGATGTTCCACTTACTCCCAGTTGCCTCCAGCATGATCCCAGTTTCTGGCAGTTGCCCAAAGTGTGGTCCCAGTTGCTCCCAGTACGATTCCAGTTTCCCCAGTTGTGGTCCCAGTCCCCTCAGCATGGTCCCAGTCCCTTCCAGTTGATCCCAGTTGCTCCCAATGTCTCCACATTTTCCTCCCAACAGCAGCTCCCAGTAACCCCCAGTCAGGATCTGTTCAAACCCATTGCAATCCCAGTGGCTCCCAGGTGAACCCAGGAGGACCCAGTCACCCCCAGTTTGGTTCCAGTCACCCCCAGTATGACCCAGTAACTTCCAGATGCTCCCAGTATTATTCCAGGTATGCCCTTAGAAACTCCCTGTCACTCCCAGTTTGAGCCCAGTTTCTCCCAGTCACCTCCAGCATGGTTCCAGTCCCAGCCAGCCCCTTTCCAGTCATTCCCGGTCTGGTTCCAGTAGGATCCCAGTATGACCCCAGCATGGGCACAGCTCCTCCCATTTACCCCCACTGTGGTTTCAGTCTCTCCCAGTGTATCCCAGTTGCTCCCAGCATGTTCCCAGTCACTTCCAGTTGTCCTCAGTTGCTTCCAGCCTGATTCCAGTCGCCCACAGCCACTCCCAGTCACCCACAGTGCAGTCCCAGATGCTGCCAGTATGATCCAGTATGATCCCAGCCTCCTCCAGCATAGGCCCAGCCTCTCCCATTGTGATCCCAGTAGGATCCCAGTTGCCCCTGGCACCTTGCAGAGCCCCAGCCATGCTGTTTGCCCCCAGCCTGCCCACGGCCAGCCTGGGGCTGCTCCCGGGGCTTTTCTGTGCTCAGCATTGGCCTGGGCAAAGTGTTCTGGAGAGAGCCTGGGCAAGGAGCCTGCAGCCCCCAGGCCCTGGCCTGAGGCGTCAGCGCTGCCCCAGCAGTGCCCATGGCCTGTCCCTGCTGCAGCCCCGGCACTGCCACCCCCAGCACTGTGCCCGGCCCCGAGAGCACTCAGGCCCTACAGCAACACCAGGGCCAGCAGGGCAGCTGGGCAGGGCCACGGCAGCAGCACTGGCAACACCAAGGGCTGCTGCTGCTGCTGCTGGGCACAGCTGCTGTGCCAGCACTGATCTGCCCCCAGCTCTGCACACAGACATTGCTGCTGCAGCTGCAGAGAGGGGAACCAAAGGGGCATCTCGGCAGAAAACTTGGCTGGGACATCCTTGAGTTCCTTTAAAGCCACCAAGAGTGCAGCCCCTCATTGACACAGTCTGTGGCCACAGGAAAGGTGGAGAGAACAGGATAAGAAATGTCACAAACAGTGACATTTATTTGTAAACAAATTTTAAAAATATAAAACAAAGAAATGAACATCAAATTAACAACATGAAGTATCAAGCATGGCTTTTATTACAAGTGTTTGCAGAATTGGCCAGCAGTTTAATGTTCTTAAAACATCCAGTCATCAGTCTCCACACTGCAGCCTTGAGCTCCTGGTTCCTCAGGCTGTAGATGAGGGGGTTCAGGGTTTGAGGCACCACCGAGTACAGAACTGAAAGGACCAGATCCAGGGATGGGGACGAGATGGAGGGGGGCTTCAGGTACTAGTGCTGATAAATAGGCAGACCACGGCGAGGTGAGGGAGGCAGGTGGAAAAGGCTTTGTGCCGTCCCTGCTCAGAGGGGATCCTCAGCACAGCCCTGAAGATCTGCACATAGGAGAAAACAATGAACACAAAACAGCCAAGTCCAAAGAGATGGAAAGACAAGAAGCCAAGTTCACTCAATGGGATTGGAGCAGGAGAGCTTAAGGATTGAGGGATTTCACAGAAGAACTGTCCCAGGGCATTGCCATGGCACAGGGGCAGGGAAAATGTATTGGCTGTGTGCATGAGAGCATTGAGAAAGGCACTGGCCCAGGCAGCTGCTGCCATGTGGGCACAAGCTCTGCTGCCCAGGAGGGTCCCGTAGTGCAGGGGTTTGCAGATGGACACATAGCGGTCGTAGCACATCACGGTCAGAGATAGTACTCTGCTCAAGGAAGAAAAAAATAGAAAAACCTGTGCAGCACATCCTGTGTAGGAGATGTTCCTGGTGTCCCAGAGGGAATTGTGCATGGCTTTGGGGACAGTGGTGCAGATGCAGCCCAGGTCGGTGAGGGCAAGGTTGAGCAGGAAGAAGAACATGGGGCTGTGCAGGAGGTGGCCGCAGGCTACGGCGCTGATGATGAGGCCGTTGCCCAGGAGGGCAGCCAGGGAGATGCCCAGGAAGAGGCAGAAGTGCAGAAGCTGCAGCTGCCGCGTGTCTGCCAATGGCAGCAGGAGGAAGTGGCTGATGGAGCTGCTGTTGGACATTTGCTCTGGCTGGCCATGGGCACCTGTTCATGGAGAAAGGACAGGGACAAGTCAGCAGAGGCTGCTCTGAGCCAAACCTGGGCCATTCCCTGTAGACTGTCCTACTGTGACTCACCCACCCTTGTTCCTGCTCTGGGAAAACCTTCTCCCAGGTCCCTGCCTGAGCTCCAGTTGTGCTGTCTGAGTGTTCCAGAAGCAGCCAGGCCTGGGTGTGGGGGCTCTCCAGGAGCCATCCCTGCCCTGCTGCCCTGGGTTTGTGGCCATGTGGCAGAGGGACAAGGCTGGATATTCAGGATTTGTCATGGGAATCACTCCTAATGCAACAGGCTTGTTGTCATCTGCATTCCAATTCTAAAACATGGAGAGCAGAAGGAATTTTAGCCATTGTTTTCCTTCCCACTTCATTCCTTCTTCTCTGAGGTCAGAAATTCCCAGCATTTCTGCTGCACTCACAGTTTGCCACTGAGAGATGTGAGAGGCAAAGGATTCCCTGTGGCTCAGGGAAGGTGAGGGGCTGGATGGGTTGTTCCCAATGCCCTGGGTTGCAGCTTTGGCTGCAATCACAGCACAATCACACTCCCCTGTCACCCTGGCATAAACCAGACCCTGCCCAGAGCACAGGGATCCTCAATGTCTCCCCTCTCCAAAGGGCTCTGGGCAAGGTCTCAGCACCCCCTTCTGCCAAGGACACTCCCGGCTCCCTTGGCAAACCCAGCAGCATTTCCTCAGCTCTGGCATCTCTGCACTTCCCCGGGCACATTCAGGGAACTCCCAGGGGCTCTGGCACAGATTTGCAGCCAGGAGGGCAGCTCAGAGCTGGAAGGACACAGCAAGGAGATCCCGGGTGTGCCCATGATGGGATCTCAGGGAGGGGGCTCAGCTCATTCCCCTTTCCCATGGACTGCTTTGCCCACAGCCCCACAGGGCCCAGGGAAGCTTGGACACCCCATTGCCATGGCCACAGCTGCCTGGCAGGAATGCCAAGGGCAGTGCCTGACTCAGCTGCTGCAAAGGCCAGAGCCTCCCTGAGAGCACCAGATGACAGGGAAAGGATCAGGGCAGTGCAGAAACAAGAGCAGATGTGGTGGT
This sequence comes from Acrocephalus arundinaceus, assembly GCA_021534815.1. Lineage (NCBI taxonomy): Eukaryota > Metazoa > Chordata > Aves > Passeriformes > Sylviidae > Acrocephalus > Acrocephalus arundinaceus. The sequence continues at coordinate 62,313 of JAJEOU010002265.1, forward strand.
GCTGTGCCTGGGAGGGCAGGGCACAGACAGCCGGGCACTCAGGACAGTGTTCCCCTATCCAGCTGGGCACGGCACCTCCCACACACCCACAGTGCCCTCCTGCCCCCAGCACTGTTCTCTTCAGCCCCCTCTCCTTCCCTCAGCATCTCCCTGGGCCTGCACATTTCCCTCCTGACAGGAGCCTTGTCCCTGCCAGCGCTCACAGAGCCCATCCCACCCTCTGTGCCCTGGGCCCAGCCCTACAGAAACCTGCCTGTCTGCAGGGCCCTGGCTGGGGCAGGCTTTGTCTGCAGGTGGGCAAGGGCAGCTCAGGAGAGCCCTGCTGGGCCCTGCCAAGGTGATGCTGGGGCTGTGCAGGGCTGAGCAGTGGCTGAAGGCCCTTTAGGAGGCTCCCGGCAGGGAGACTGACTACCCAAAGTTACAGTTCTGGAGTCTCTGTAAATGTTGAATTACTACTTGGATGATCCTGTGTGTCCCTTTGAACTCAGAATGTTCTGTGATTCTGTGATACAATTCCTGTTCTGCTTCTCTCATCCTCCTTTTGCCTGTAATCAAAAGAGAAAAAAGAAAAAAACATATTGTAAAAGTGTTAGAACAGTAAAGTAACAACCAGATCATTATTGGAAGCTTCCAGGTGTCCCAGTAGGGATGGGGCTTAGCCAGACCCTGATTTCAACATTTTTTTAGGTTGATTAATAAGGATATTTAATAGGAATATGCAATAGGAGCTTTACTTGCCCCACTTATACACACCTGTTTCAAGGCATAGGAGCAGGTGCAAAGGCTTCTTTGCCCAACTTTTTTTTATGACTGCTCACACTCTGATTAAAAACCAAAATGTTCTTCTTGTAGGTCCTCTTCCTGATAATAAAACTATACAGTATTTCAGGAATGTATTTAGCAGGTCTGCCAATTGTTCTAAAATCTATGAGAAAGGGTGAGAAACATATCAGAGTTAATTAAGGAGTATAGTTATAAGAAATGTAATAGTAGTTGAAAAGAATTAATAAAGAACTGTAGTTTTATGCCTATATAATAGTAGATAACAAAGCTAAAAATATATGAAAAATGTATTAAAAGCAAAAATCTTTTTGTCATCACCCCAACTTTCGCAACCTTCTCAAAGCAGAAAATTGAAAACATTCTCAGGAAAGCTCCTGATCTTTACAGCAATGCAAGGCTTACCTGCTTTTGGCAAGTGTCCTCCGCAGCTGTGCCCAGGCTGGTGTGGAGCTGGGAGCAGCCCTGCCCCACACAGCCCCTCTCAGCAGCAGCAGCAGCAGCAGCAGCAGCAGCAGCAGCTGCCCTGCTCAGGGTGGCTCCTTCCCCCCACAGCTTCTCCCCAGCGCTGGCAGCAGCTCCCCGGGCCGGCTGAGAGCTGTCCCTGGCAGGCAGCAGAGTCCCTGGGCCAGCACAGCGCCCTGGGCTGCAGGACCCTGCTCTGCACCACAGCCCTGGGCACCCCTGGCTGCTCTACACAAGAGATCATCAGAGAATGTACTCACAGAGTCTGTAGGCACTGGGATGTTGCAGCTTGAGGAGATCCCTGCAGGAGCTGCAGCTGCATTGTCCTGCAGCCAGAGGTTCCTGTGCCAAGGGCTGGCAGTGATTCTCCCCCAGTCCCTTCTCAGCACCTTCCCAGCCCGGAGTGATTGAAGCTCTCTGTGCCTGTGTGCTGTGCCCGGGGTGGCTGCAGGCAGTGCCCCAGCCCTGCTGGGCTGGCAGAAAAGCTGCTCATCCAGAGAAATGTGTTTTTAAGCTCTTCTTGGTTGCCAGGATCTGTCTCTATGCAGGAGCTCAGCCGAGCTCATCAGCACAGACACAGCACAAGGACTTTAATGACCCTCTCAGGGCTTTGTGCTGAGGCCCTGAACATCAGTCCCTGAGAGGGAGCTGAAGAAACCTCTCCAGAACTCCAAGGCAGAATCCAACTCCAAAGTTTCTGGAAGTTTTAATGGGTCCCACTGAGGGACACGACACAGAAAGTGTCCCCAGGCCCCAGGCAGAGCAGAGAGGCAGTGATGACAGGGGGACAAAGAGAAGCCAAGGCTTGGTGCCCTGGGCCACAGCAGCCTCTGTGCCACCAAGGACACTGAGGAGACCCCTTGTCCTGAGGCCCTGGGGCCTCCTGGCACAGCCCCAGCAAGGCTGGGCACTGTCAGCCCCTTGTGCTGCCCTCAGCATCCCCCTCCCATGCCAGTGGCCTCCAGGATGTGCTGGAAGGATTCCCTGGGGAAGGAGCCTTGGTCAGCAATGGCCCTGGGGGGCTCCTTCATGCTGCCAGGGACTGCAGGTTTTTCCAAGGACTTTGGGTTTGGCTTTTGCCTTGGAGTCTCTGAGAGGTTTCTGCAATCCTGGCCTCCAATTCTCTGCTTTAATGAGTCCCTTGAGAGGCTTTGTCAGTAACAACACTCAGTGGGGCTCATTTATACTTCAGAGTACTCAAAGTTTATTACAGAACTTTTTTTGAATCTGAGTCTTAGAGTTTTGTTAAATCATCTTTCTATTATCTGCTTTAATGAGTCCCTGGAGATTTTTAGCCAGTAACAACACTCAGTAGGACTCATTAATGCTTCAGGGTACTCAGGGATAATTTAAGTACTTCTTTTTGCCGCTAAGTCTATGAGAAGTTTCTGTGCAATCCTGGCCTCCAATTATCTGCTTTAATGAGTCCCTTGAGAGCTTTGCACTGACACACAGTGGTGCTCATTAATACTTTGAGATACTCAAGATGTTTAAGGTACTTTGGATTTTCCTTCCCACACTGAGTCTCTGAAAAGGTTTTTGTGCAATCCTGGCCTCCAGTTCTCTCCTCCAAGGACTCCATAAGGAGCCTGTGTTGGGCATGGACCTCAGTGAAACCCATGAATGCTTTGAGACACTTTGGGTTTTTCTTTTGACTTGGACTCCTGGCAAGGTTTGTGCAATCTCCTCTCAGGCCCTGAGCTTCCAGGGCTCAGCACCAAATGCACCACGGGGCTCATTAGGATCAAGCAAGTGCTGACAAACCATGGCTGTGCCTTGATTTCCCTCTGGTCTGGTGCAGTTCATTAGGAAGGTTTCCTGCTGCAGTTATGGAGAAATATTTAAAAGACTATTTGGAAATATGTATTCCTATTTTAAAGGGCATATTTTATTACTTTTCTTATTACACAAGAGGTGATTGCAGCATTTAGTGATTGATATTGACCCAGGATCTCTCCTCAGGAAGTCTGGCCTGCTCAGAGAAGCTGTGCCCTGAGGTCTGACCCAGTGTGGACAACCTTGCTCCACATTCCCCAACCCCATCCTGTCTCTCCTCACTCACCTGGGACCTGCTTTGCCTGGAGAACTGGCTGCACACAACCAAAGAGGGGTTTCCTTCTTTTATTTTTCAAGCAATCTAAAACTCTTCAGTTTCCGCATTTAAAACAGACACAGTGCCCCAGTGTATGCCAGCCCAAGGTGCCTCCTAGACCATTCCAGCCCTGCCCTGGGTCAGGAATTAGGGTGGATCATCATCCCAACCTGCACTGGGGCATTGCAAGGGGCTGTGGCCATGGACACTGCAGTGACCCCACTGATGGGTTTGGGTGCCAGGGTGTTCAGGGTTAGATTTGTTTCTTTTTTATTTACAGAATTTTTTCACATAAACTGCAAAGAAACTCACTTCTGGGTACTTACAGGTACTTAAGCAGAACAAAGGGGCCAAAGGAGAGGATTTGTAGCACCTGGCTACACTTCTTTGGGTCTCTGGGAGTTTCTCTCAGAGGGGGGAGATCACACGAGTTTGGGGGGGCAGAAAAAGGACGGGGCTGGGGGCAGCTCTGCTGTCTCTTGCTCTTGGCATCAGAGAGAGGACGGCCAGGCTGCTGCTTGCTGCGGGACGAGTTCACTGTCAGCACCAAGTCTGGTCCTGGGAAATCTACCACCACCTGCCTGCGTGCCCAGGAATTCTGAGCTCGCCTCCCCCTGCCCTGCTGGAGCTGGGCCGGCCCTGTCCCACTGCTGCTGCTTCTTTGGAACTGCTTTGAGGCTTTTGGCTATGCTGTACCCCTGCCCTGCCCTGCCCTGCCCTGCCCTGCCCTGCCCTGCCCTGCCCTGCCCTGCCCTGCTGGGACATCCCTGCCGTTCCAGCTACCACCCACGGAGCTTCTGATATATCCCATCCACCAGCCCGGGATTTTCCACCCTTCCAGCTTAGTGCTGTCATGGATATGGGGGACGTTTCTGAATATAAAAGGAAAAGATTTTAGAAGCAGCTTCTGGTGATTTTGTAGAAGTAAAGAAACAGCTTGTACTGAGAACACATAGAAGATGAGATTTTACGCTTGGTTGTTAGGTAGTTACTAAGTAGAAGTCATATAGGTAAGGTGTATAATGTTTAAACTCTTCAAAGTTGGACCTAGATATCTGTCAAAAATCAATAAAGCAGAACTTTGTGGCTTTAATCAAGCAAAATCAAGCTCCTTGCACTTTGGCAAGAGCAAAGTAACCTGAAAAATAGCCAAACCTTCACTGCGCCCTCCCAGAAGCAAAGATCAACCTGAGGAAGACGTTGGCCTTCCTCCCAAGACCCCAACTCACAACCACCAAGAGGTGTGACAGCTCATTAGAATACAAAGTGAGAGAAGGCAAGGAATGGGGGGGTGAGGAGGTGCAGGTTGTGGGATCAATGTGTATTTAAACCTGGACCTTGTCTTGACCAGGTACGCATGGTTTGGAGGAGATATCCCCCCGTGTGTCCCAGCTGGAAATAAAACATACCTGCTTTACAATTTCTAATTGTAAAGTCCTTATTCTACGCTTCACTCAGAGTCCTGCAGGGGCACCGAGATCAGGCTGCCTTGGGCTTTGTGAAGCAAAGCCCCTCGAGGTTCCTGGTTCTGTTTTGTTGTTAATGCTGGAGTTGTTGTTTTTTTTGCCTTGTTATACATACTAGTAAAGAACTGTTGTTCCTATCCCCATATCTCTGCCTGAGAGCCCTTTAATTTTCTAAATTAGAATCATTTGGAAGGAGGGGATTTAAATTCTCCATTCCAAGGGGGGCCTTGCCCCTCCCTAGCAGATCCCTGTCTTTCCAACCAAGACAGATTTTGGTGCCCAATGTGGGGCTCAAGGGCACTGAGAAAAGAAGGGTGAAAAAAGAAATAACAGTTCTTGAGTCACCTAATATTTTCTTTTGAGTTTGCTGGATATAGAAACCTCATTAGGTAACACCATGTAGTCTGGCTTACCCTGGTTTGGGTGGCCCGTTGTCGTGGCTGTATTTCTCCCATTTGCAGGCCCTTATCTAAACATGGGTCCTATAACTGAGACTACTGTGGCTGTTATCTGGTTTGTTTAATGGGTTAATAAGGTGAGGAATTCATGGATTTTTAACTTCCTCTGGAAGGCAGGCACATGGATACACGGCTATCACACACTACGTGTATGTTTTTGGGGTTACTTTAGGAATTATATTTTCTGTGAGGAAATGCCAGTGACGGAAGTTTTCTCCCAGCCCTTCAACCACTTCTTTGTGCCTACCCCACCAGCTTTTGAGGGGTTTAAATTTCCTCTAGATACTAACCAAGTGTTGCTGATAGTCGTAGTCTATTTCACTTTCAGGGATAAGGTGAGGTGTACTTTGATCACCAAATAGACACCTACCTCAAAGACTAGGGAGTCTGTCATGGAGTCTGACACTGCCCCACAGAACAGGGATGCTGCCCCACCACCTGACCCTGGCCCACAGCCCACCTCAGAAATGAACCACCCGGATTGGGTGGGGGTTCTGGTGAAGGAGATAGGCCAGATGTTAAAGGAGCACATTTCCCCAGTGGTGGCCTCATTAGCCCCAACTGGTGGGAAACCCTCCCCCTGCTCTGAAAAGGGAGACTCTGATGGTGCAGCAGTACAACCCACCGACGTTACAACCATCCAAGTTGTGGCTGAATCACATCCAGCAGCAGTCGCCCATATGGAAACTAAAGAAGTCTAAGATAAAATCAGAGCACCTAGGTAATAAGGATAAGAATGGAGGGCCCTCACAACCTTCAGGGGAGCAAGAGGCTGAGATCATCACCGAGTCCCTGATGTACAAAAGTCTCCATAGTCTATAAAAAGATATTTTACAATGCGGACATGAGTCTTATAGAGCCTGGTTACTTCGAGTCTGGGACCTTATAGGTACAGGTGTGCAACTGAATAGCGGTGAGGCAAGGAATTTGGGACCCTTGACTCAGGACTCAGGGGAGAATCAGATATTTGTAAGGGAGCAAGGGCCCCATTCCCCTATGGGAGCGGCTTTTAATGAGTGTAAGGGAGAGGTTTGTCCACAGAGATGGAATGCAGGAGCGCCATCATAAAAAGTGCTGGAAGACCCTTGAGGAGGGAATCCAACAGCTGAGAGAAGTGGCAGTATTGGAGGTACTCTTGGAAGAAGAGTGATAATTACAGAATGATAATGACCCTGACAAGGTCAGTTTCAAAGGGCAGATGTTGTGGAATCTGGCAACTCTAGGGCCAGCTCAATACACCACCTTCATTGCAATAATTAATGCCGAGGACAACCGAGAGACAGTGCTGGGTTCTGTCGCCAGCAAGCTCAGAAATGATGAGAGTGTGATCAATGGCCCAATGCAGGCTCAGGTCTCTGCTGTGGTTAAGGAACTCAAAGAGGAGATGAGGGGGATGAGGGAGGAGATGAGGAGGAATAGTTCCCACATAGCACCAGTGTGAGTCACAGGCCCCAGAGTCAGAGCCCAATGTCCCCCAGGTAAAGAGAGAGGGTACACCCCAAGGGCTGACCTGTGGTCCTTCCTTTGTGACCATGGGGAAGACATGGGAAGGTGGGATGGGAAATCCACTTCTGTCCTGGCAGCACGGGTGCGTGAGCTCAAGGAGAGAAACACTAACCGAGGGGGTCCCACTAAAATGAAGGTAACCTCAACCTCCCATGACCGAGCCACCAGGTATTATAGAAGTGAAGATGATAAGTCAGATCCCCTTGAAGGAACCTCTACGATGTATGCCCAGGAAGGGAATAATAACCAGTGCTAGAGGGGCCCTGCCTCTAGCCAGGAAGAGGCACGGGAAAACCGAGTCTTTTGGACTGTGTGGATTCGATGGCCTGGCACATCAGAGCCACAGAAATATGAAGCTTTGGTTGACAGTGGCACACAGTGTACCCTGATAGCACTGGGACATGTGGGGGCAGAACCTATTTCCATTGCTGGGGTGTCCTGGTTTTGGGCAAATTTGGGAAAAAACATCCTAAAGGGCCCTCCCTCCCCTCCCCCAACTGATTCAGGAAAAACTTCCCCAGAGAGAAGTGGAAAGAAACCTGTCTGTTAAACAGGCAAAACACTCCCCAGCACCATAAATTGAACAATACCAGATGACAGGAAATTTGTGCCACTCTGGGGAGATAAATTAGAGAGCAGGTCCGCCCTCAAAGATTATTGCTCTGTTCTGTTTCTCCATTCCTCTGGCACTGGGAGAAAAAAGGAGTTACTGCGCCGGGTGGGTCTTGGTGGGGTGGGTCCCAGGTGAAAGTCCCCAGGTGCTCCCCCACGTCCTCAGTCCAGAGAGATTGGAACAGTTCCGAGGAAAGGCAAAAACTGATCTCCCCCTCTTCAAGGCCACTCCGAGGAGCAGAGTTTTCCTGGGAAAAAAACAAACCACACTTACCCCTCCCCTTTGCTCTCAGACCCACTATTAAAGGTACAGGGTCTAATATCTGGCATCACCCAACAGATGATTGGGGATACAAACATTATAATATCACCCTAGGACAGAGGGGTTTGGACAGGGGGGTTTCAGGATATTTTTGGGGGTGGTTTTGAGGGTGTTTTGGGGGTATTTTTGTGGGGTTTGGGGGATATTTTGGGGGTTTGGGGGTATTTTTGGGGTGTTTTGTGGATATTTTGGGGGGATTTTAGGTGTTTTGCGGGTGTTTTGGGGTGTTCGGGGGGTATTTTTGGGGGTGGTTTTGGGCTATTTTGGGGAGTTTTGGGGGGTGTTATTTGGGGTGGATTTGTGGTGGTTTTGCTTAAGTTTGGGGGGGTTGGTGGGTGTTTATAAGGTATTTTTGGGCGTGGTTTTGGGGGGTGTATTTGAGGAATGTTTTGGGGGATAATTTTGGGGGATTTGTGGGAGGATTTAGAGCATTTTGGGAGGTGTTTGGAGATAATTTGGGGAGATTTTTTGGGTGGTTTCAGGATAGTTTTGGGGGTGTTTTGGCGGGCTTCTGGGGTATTTTTGGGGTGTGTTTGGTCTATTTTGGGGGGATGTTTTGGAGTGGTTTGGAGTAATTATGGGGAGGTTTGGGGGGTGTTTGGGGGAGGGCTTGGGGTATTTTGGGGATATTTTGGGGGGTGTTTTGAGGATTTTTGCGGTGGTATTGGGGGATGTTTTTGGCCTGGTTTGGGGGTAATTGTTGCTGGGTTTGGGTGGGTTTTTGGGAATGTTTGGGGGGGTTGGGGGTGTTTTTTGGGTATTTTGAGGGGTATTTTTTGGTGTTTCTGGGGTATTTTAGGGGGACAGTTTGGGGTGGTTTTGGACTAGTTTTGGGGTATTTTGGGGGGTGTTCTAGGGGTATTTTTTGGATAAATGTTTGGGTGGATTTTGGGTGTTTCGAGGGCATTTTTGTGGTGATTTTGGTTCTTTTCGGGGTGTTTTGGGGGATATTCTGGGTTTTTTCATAAGTGAGATTTGGGGATTTTGGGGGGTATTTGAGAGGTGTTTTGGAGGTGGTTTTTTGGGGTATTTTGGGGTGGTTTTAGGGGTATTTTGAGGGGGAAGTTTTGGGGGACTTTGGGGTATTTTTTGGTGTTGTGGGGGATTTGAGGGGCTGTTTTGGAAGGATTTGGGGGGCTGTTTTGGGGGGTATTTTTGGGATGGTTTGGGGGTATTTTGGAGGTATTTTTGGGGTGTTTTCAGGGTGGTTTTGGAGGAGCTTTTGGGTGTTTATGGGATGTATTTAGGGTGGTTTGGGGAAATTTTGGGGTGTTTTGGGGGTAATTTTAGGGAACTTTTTGGGTGAATTCGGGGTATTTTGGGGTTTTTTGGGGGACAGTTTTGGGGTATTTTGGGGTGTTTTCAGGGTTTTTTGGGGTTCTGCTTTGAGGCTAGTTTTGGGGCATTTGGGGGAATTTTGGGGGATGTTTTTGGGCTATTTGGGGGGTGCTTTGGAGGCACTTTTGTGGGGATTTTGGTGCTGCTTTTTGAGTATTTTTGGAGTATTTTTTGCTGGTTTGGGCATATATTGGGGGTGCTTGGGCATATTTTGGGGGGTGTTTTGGGGATGGTTTTGGTTGTTTTGGGTGTGTTTTTAGGGAGCATTTTTTGGGTGTTTTGGGGGTTACTTTGGGGGTGTTTTTGGGATAATTTTGGGTGTTTTGGGAAGAGTTTTTGGGGGTGGTTTGGGGGTAATTTTGGGGAAGTTGTCCAGTATTTTTAAGGGTGTTATTGGGAGTGTTTTGGGGAGATTTTATGGTGTTTTAGCGATGGTTTTGGGAGATGTTTTGGAGTGGTTTTGGGGGTGTTTTTGGGGTATTTTTGGGAAGGTTTTGGGCGGGTTGGGGGTAATTTTGGGGAGGTTTTGGGGAGTATTCTGATGGGAGGGTTTGGGGTATTTTGGGGGTATTTTGGAGATGGATTTGGGCTATTTTTGGGGTGATTTTGGGGTATTGTTGAGGGAATGGCTTGGGGTGTTTTGGGGAATGATTTTGGGGTGTTTTGGGGCTATTTAGGGGGTTGTTTAGGGGTTTTGGGGTAATTTTGGGTGTTTTGCGGGCTCTCACTGAGGCTATGGGGCTCGAACTCCAGCAGCTCCCAGCACATCTGCACCTGGTCCTGCAGCGCCTGAACCTTGGCCACGCCCAGCTCCAGCCTGGGGGCAGGGACAACTGCTAAAAAAGGGGCGGGGCTTGAGATGAAAGGGGCGGGGCTTTACAATCTAAGGCGTTGGTGGGCATGGCTTGAACCCAGTGGGATAAATGGCAGCTGGAGGTGGACATGCCTTAATTAGGGGGCGTGGTTGGGATGTAAATGGGTGTGGCTTAACCCATCATGGATAAATCGCAGCCATTGGTGGGCGTGGCTTAATGAAAGGGTGTGGATTTGGATAAGGGGCGTGGCTTTACCCAATGGGGAAGGGCTTGATCCCATAGGGATAAAGGGCAGGTTTGAGTGGATGTGGCCTAATCAGGGGCATGGGTTGCTAAAAGGGGGCATGGCTCAGCCCACATAGGGATGATGGGCAGCTCGATGTCAGCATGGCTTAAGCAAGGAGGCATGGCTTGTAAAAAGGGACGTGGCACACCAGAAAAGCTCCCACTCCACAATTGGCTCCTGCCACCAAGCCTTGGCCTCACCTGGGAGAGAAAAGAGCGTGGCCAGGTGAGAAAAAGTCATTGCCAGGTAAGGAAAGGGAGTGGTTAAAAGTGGGCGGGGTCAGAGTGGCCATGGCCTCAGCTGGTTGCAGCATTACCTGGTGGTGGGCAGAGTCAGGCTCCCAGGTGACCTCCAGGTGGGCGGGACGGTCACTGGGCAAGGCAGGGAGATGGCACAACTGATATCAAGGTGTGCCAGGTGTGTGGTGCCCATGCCCCCTTCCCCCAAGCCATGCCCACCCCTGCCCATCCCTCCTGCCTTCAGGGCTGAGGATACCCAGGTGTGGCTGGGGTGTGGGTGCCCCTCCCCCAGGTGCCAGGGCCTGGCCAGGGCGGAGCTGTCCAGTGTTGCCCTCAGCTCCGGGCACTCCAGGTTTACCTGTGGGGGAAAAAAAAAAATTGGGGCATTTTACCACCAAAAACTGAGAATTGTCAGCCCTGAAATTGGTGGTTTTAACCCCAAAATGTTTGGGACATCAGCTGTAGCCATTGAAATGTATGGGGGTTTTTTGAAATCAGGTCTAGCCATTGAAATGAATGGATGGAAAAGGACACCAGGTCTACCCATTATTAGGGCTTGATTGGGAACGGTTACTGGTGTGAAATGTGGGGTTGTGTTTCCTGTCAGGTAGAAAAAGATGGCCTTGGTAGCTAAGGTTGTTAAATGTGTGGAAAAAGGCCATAGGGTAGATATAAAAAACTAGTTTTAATGAACAAATGGAAAAAAGCATGGTACGAGGCTTTTGGACTAATATTTTGCTTGCTTATAAGTGAACAATGTGAGCCTAAAAGTTTTCACAATATAAGTTTTAAGCTTTTTCAATGAGTATGAGTTTTTTAGGCTTTTAACATGTAAGATAGAAGAATGCAGAACTATTATTATTTATATTTGCTTTGAAAATAAAATTATTAGAAGCTTTAAGCTGCTTTGTAATAAAAGGGTTTGAACTATAGCTTTAGAATATATATATATATATATATGTAGAAGGAATTGTAATCACCTGAATAGAAGAAGGAAATGAGCTTATCCCAAACTAAAAATTGATGATCCTGAGAAGGAAAGCTGGACAATCCCAGAAAGGGAAGATAGACCACCAAATGGAAAACTGGACATCACCATCACTGATTTATGGTCCTGAGAAGGAAAGCTGAATCTCACCATCACTGACGTTTGTTTCTGAAAAAAGGAAGCTGGACACCACCTCACTCATTTACAGCCCTAAGGTACAGAGATTCCACACCACAAATAGGAACTAATTACAATGGGGTATAGAACCTGGGCTTCACAAACAGAAACTAGGGGGAAATCATAAAAAATCCTGCTGACAAATGCTTATGAAAAATTAACCATTGGTGTGCAGTTGGAGGGGAAACCCCCACTGTACCCAGCACGCTGCTTTGCTCACATTTTACCATTTTTATTAATGAATAATTAATTGATTGTTGCCTGATATATTGGCTGAGTCAAGCTCTTAATCCTTACAAACCCCAGTCCCCAACTGGGCACGGGGCTCTCCAGCCGCTCTGGCACTGATGATGGCCCGAAGGAAAGGGAGAGCACATGAGAGCGCGAGGGCAGGAGATCGGGAATCAGGGATCGCAGTCCCAGCGCCCAGTCCCGCTCCGCCGGGCCGGGACCGCTCCCGCAGGAGAAAATGGATCCGCGGATCGCGGGGCTTGCCCCGCCCTGCGCCGCCGGGATCTGCCCAGCTACTAGTGACGTCACTAATAGCTCGGGCTACCATTGGCGGGCAGCAAAGAGCAACGCCAATGGCGGGACCGGAGGCTGCTCTGGGGGCGGGGCCAGGGCTGTGGGCGGGGCCGCAGCGGAGCAGCGCCATGGCTCCAGCGCCGGGGCTGGGGGCGCTCCTGGGGCCCCGGGGGGCGGCGAGAGGTGAGTGGGACCCCCGGCCCCGGGACTCCTTGATCACCCATTCCGGAGCACCGAGGGCCCCGAACCCCCAGTCCCGGGCATGGGTTACACCCTGCAGCCCCTTATCCGGCACCAACAACCCCTGCACCCTTTCCCGGCCATCCCACCTCTCCCTGCCCCAAGAGCCCCCTTTTCCTTGCCCTATTTACCCCCTGGACCCCTATTCCTGCCCCTCCCAGCACCAGCCCCTCCTTCCTTATCCCCCCACGGAGATTCCTGGGAGTCCTTCCGTGTCCCCTCCCCCAGGACTTTGGGGGTCCCCCTGACCTGTCCGTGCCCCTGCCCCATTTCTGCCCCCCTGTGATGGGGGTGGGGCCGAGTGCTGGTGCCCCCCTGCCTGCAGCAGATGCAGCAGTGAGGGGAGTTCAGGGGCCAAGCCTTCCTACCTGGATAGAATCTGAGATTTCACACACCAGAAGCAGCCTGTTTCCACTGGATTCCCAGAGGAACACCAGACCCATCTACACCACCCCTGGACCTTCAGAGGAAAACTGCACCCTTCTACAGGATCATTGCTTCAACAAAACCACATCTGTGACTCCAGGAGGACTGCAGCCACGATTTGACTGGAGTGCTACCAACACCCTTCCTGACCAGGTGTCAGGTTGTATTCTGACACTGTGTGTGTTTTTTCAGGTTTTTTACTAGTGCATTTTAAGTTTTCCAAGTAAAGAACTGTTATTCGTATTCCTATATCTTTGTTTGAGAACCTGTTAATTTCAAAATTATAATTCAGAGAGAAGGGGTTTCTATTTCCCATTTCAAGGGAGGCTCCTGCCTTCCTTAGCAGACGCCTGTCTTTCCAACTCAAGGCAGGGAGGTCGGCCCAGATATCCATAAGTTTCCTGAGGTGGGTTTTTGGGGAGGATATTTGGAGAAAGAAGAACTCCAAAGCTGAGTGGAAAATGCACCTTAAAGGGACACTGGGGGTCCCAGTGGAAGCTGCCATCAGAGGCAGCCTGGAGGAGCAGAACCCTGTGTCCCCCAGGACCCCAAAGTGGGGAGCCCAGACATGGGGGAGTGCCGTGATTTGTGGGACCCTTAAGAGTTTGGGGAGGGGCAGGGGGGGGACTCTTTGGATCCCCTGCACCCCAAAGCAGAGAATGAGGGGAGAAGGGACCCCTGAACTGCAAAATCACCCAGCATCACAAAGTGAGGAGGTGGAAAAAGGGGGGAGATTTTCAGATTCCTGTGCCTCCCACCAGCCTGGGAATGGCAGGGAACCTGTAGATGAGAGACCCGTGGCATCTGGGGCAGGGGGGAATCCCTGAACACCAAAAGGGAGAGACCAGAAACGGGGAAGTCCTGGGAGGCATTTTCAGGGGTAAATCATGGTGTGTGGGAGGTTTTTATGGACCCATGATCCCCAGTGACATTAAGAGATGACTTGGGCAGGCGGACCTTCAAACTCAAAACGCTCATCTCTTTTTTTGCCCCAAACCAGGATTTCCCATTCCCAAACCTTGGCTGGATGGAGAAGGAGACTGCAAGGAAGAGGAAGATTTCCCTGGACAGCCAGGCAGGTGAGGAGGAAGTCACTGCCCCTTTCCCCATCTCTCCTGCTCCATCTCCCAGCCCAGCATGGCTCCCGGCTGCAGGACAACCCCACTGCTGATGCTGTCCTGCCAGGGATTCCTTGGGGGGATCTCCTTGGCCTTCCCTCAGGCACAGAGGAAATTCCATCCTCTCCTTGTCCTTCCTCCCCCAGACAAGGAACTGAGGATGGACACCATGGAGGAAAAATCTCTGCGGCAGAACCTTTTGGAAGAGGCTGTTTTGAGCGGCTCCACTAAACAGGAATGCAATGAGGAGGAAAAGCCCCAGAGATCCTGCATGAGGAGGAGCTCCAAACCCATCCCGGGGTGCTCTGAAGAGGAAAGACCCACCCTGTGCCAGGAAGGTGGACAGGGCTTCAGCCAGGGCTCTGAGTTGGTGGTCCATGAGCAGCATCCTGATGGGGAGAAGCCCTACAAGTGCTTGGAGTGTGGGAAGAGCTTCAGCCGGAGCAACACCCTGATCCAGCACCAGATGATTCACACTGGGGAATGGCCTTATGAGTGTGGGGAATGTGGGAAAGGCTTCAGCTGCAGCTCCAACCTTGTCACCCACCAACGCATCCACACTGGAGAGAGGCCCTACAAGTGTCCCCAGTGTGCCAAGAGGTTTCAGAGTAGCTCCAATCTCCTCAAGCACCAGCGGATTCACGCAGAGAAGCCTTTCTGCTGCCCCAGCTGCGGGAAGGGCTTCAAGAACAACTCCACTCTCATCAGCCACCAAAGGATCCACACCAGGGAACAGCCCTATGAGTGTGAGCAGTGTGGAAAAAACTTCAGCCGGCGCTCCGCCTTCATCCGCCACCAGAACATCCACGCTGAGGAAAGGCCGTACAAATGTGGGGAATGTGGGAATGGCTTCAACCGGAGGTCCCAACTGATCATCCACCAAATGATCCACATTGGGGAGAGGCCCTACGAGTGTTCCCAGTGTGGGAAGAGGTTTCAGACCAGCTCAGATCTCCTCAAGCACCAGCCCATTCACACTGAGGAGAGGCCCTTCCGCTGCCCTGACTGCAGGAAGGGCTTCAAGCGCAACTCCACTCTCATCACCCACCGGCGCATCCACACTGGGGAGAGGCCCTACGAGTGTCCCCAGTGTGGGAAGAGCTTCACCCAGGGCTCCCACTTGACCAAACACAAACGGAGCCACCAGTAAGGGAAGCCCTGTGAGTGCCCCGACTCTGGGAAGAGCTTCATGTGCATCTCCAACCTCATCCCCCATCAGAGTACCCACATTTGCAAGAGCTTTGGTGACCCACATTTTCTGTGATCCACACTAAAAAGACACCTCTCCCTCTCCCTGCCCCTGGCAATTATTTGAGGTGGGATTGAAGAAAGTGAGAGTCTGGCCTTAGCCCTGTTATTATATTTGAGCCCATCTCAGGTCATTGCCAGGAGCAGGAAAGGGACTCTCTCTCCGCCAAGCAGAAGCGTGTCCTTTCCAGGCAGGAGGAAATGTGTTGCCAGGAAGAGCCAGTTGGTGCTGTTTTTGTTTACCCTTTATGTGGTTTACCCTGTCTTATCCCTTCTGTTATCAGTCTTGTTTCTGTTCCTATTTGTTCCTTACCTTATTTCTCTTCCCAGTAAATTGTTCTTATCCCAGCCTGGGATTGAATTTCTTCTTTCAATGGGAGGCTGGAGGGCAGTGAGTGGTAGCAGAATGGTTTTAAGGGAGCACAAAACTGGGGAATCCCATTCCCAAACCCCGACCCGTGGAAACCGAGCATCCCAGCTGGTGCCAGCCCTGGCTGCCCTGGAACAGCCTTGGGAGCGGGTCCCTGGCTGGGGCTGTGGGAACCTCTTCCCTCTGGTGCCCAGGGACAGGACTGGAGGGAAGGGCTGGAGCTGAGTTGGGGCAGGTTTGGGTGGGATCTGAGGAAAAGGTTTTTCCCCCAGAGGCTGCTGGGGCACTGACCAGGCTCCCAGGGAAGGGTCCCAACTCCAGGGCTCTGGGAGCTCCAGCAGCGTTTGGACAGCGCTGCCAGGCCCAGGCTGGCATTGTTGGGGTGTCCTGGGCAGGGCCAGGAGTTGGACTCGAGGATCCTGGAGACCTCCCAGGGCTTTCTGGGGATGCTAAAGAGCCCTGTGCTCAGAGGCAGTCACAGCCATTCCATGGGGACATCCCAGGGCACCTCGGGCTGCAAAGGCACCCATCTGTCACAGGCACTCACGGGGGCTCCACGGTGACATCCCAGGAGTCCCCAGGCTGCCAAAGAGCCGGGATGTCCCAGACACTCCCAGGGGTTCCTGTCATGGGCAGAGTGGGAGGTTCAGGGAAAAGCTTGATTTCTTCATTGGAGAAACTCCTGCTGAGTCATGAGGTGGAGAAATGACACCCAACAGCCACCATGGATCCTCAAAACCCTTGAGGAGGCCTAAACTTTTAAAATTCCATCTAAGAGAGGAGATGGGGAGACACTGGATCCAAACCTAACCCCAGACTTTGTCTAAGGTTTTTGCGTAAAGGATTGGACAGGTGGAATCGAACCACAATGCAATTTGTCCCACAGTATTAATGGTGGAACACCAGATACATTTCTAGAAATACAGCTGTGATAGTTCTGATAAGGATTAGAGAGAAAGATTTATTTACACCAAGGAGTAAAATAAAAAAGAACTATTCACATTGCAGTATAAGAGAAAAAATAATTCCTGCTCCAGCAGAAACTGCCTTTCCTGTGCCAGCACCAGGGCAGATCCTGCTGCAGGAAAAGCCCCAGGCCAGCCCCAAGACAGTGAAGGCCTCGGGCACAAGTGCAGAGTGCCGTGCTGGCAGCTGCGGCAGGGAGAGCCTGAGGCACCAAAGGCACCTTGGCAGCAGCAGCTGCTCCCAGGCCATGGCCACAAGCCTCCCTTGGCAGCCCGGCCTGGTGGCCAGCACTGCAGAGCTGCTGCTGCTGCTTCAGGGCTCCTTTCTGCCTGGGCTCTGCCCCAGCCCACAGAGTGTGACCTCAGCCCTGAGCCTGGCACAGCCGCTGCGCCTGAGCCCTGCAAAGCCTCAAGGTCACCTGGGCCAGCGTGGCTCTGTCAGCCCCTGGGGAAGGCAGGGCCAGCAAAGGCCAGAGAAGGGGCTGCCTTTGCCTGCTGCATGTGGGCTCCAGCAGAGACAAGGAGGAGTCAAGGCAGTGCATGGAGTCCAGGGAGCAGCCCCTTCTCCCCATGCAATCCTGGAATGGTTTGCGTGGGAAGAGCTCTGCAGTGCTCATCTCATCCAAACCCCCGCCATGAGCAGGGACATCTTTGAGCAGCTCAGGTTGTTCAGAGCCCTGTCCCAGCTGGACTGGAATGTTTCCAGGCATGGGGGGGCATTGACCACCTCCCTGGGAACCTGTCCTGCTGGATCACCAACCTCACCATCAAAAATTTCCTCCTTATCTCTCCTTATCTGAACCTCCAATCCTTTAGTTTAAAACAACCACCACCCTTTGTCCTATTGGGGCAGGCTCTACTAAAACCTTTGCCCACCCTTGCATTTCCCAGGAGCCGGGTTTCCATGGCAATTGCCATGCCAGGTGACCCAGGGGTGGTGTCCCAGTGAGGGCTGCCATGGAAACAGTGCCCAGCCCTGCCCCTTTCTGTCTGCCTGAGCTGGCCTTTGGCCCTGGCAGTGGCGTTTGCTGCTGGTTCCGCGGGGCCTGAGCAGCCAGCGCAGCACAGGGCAGGTGGCCATGGCACAAGCCCCCAGCAAGGGATCCCCTCTGCCTCTGGGCACTGACACCAGCCCTGAGCAAGGCGCTGCCACAGTGGGCTCAGTGCAGTGTCCATGGCCACAGCCCCTTGCAATGGCCCAGGGCAGCTTGGGATGATGATCCAGCCTCACTCCTGGCCCAGGCCAGGCCTGCAGTGCCCTTCCCCACAGCCTGGCTGCACAGAAGCACTTCCAGGGCTCTCTGCATTTCCCTTGCCCTCACTCTTGCCTCACTCACACACCTCCCAACAACCCAGCTGGAGCTTTGAGCTGCAAGGAGTTCAAAGCTTGTCTGTCCTTAAGCAATTGGTCTAATTCTGCCTTGACCCAACTCTGGATTTGTGTTTATTGCAGAACTTCCTGTGTGTCTCAAACATTCCTTGCATGGTTCTGCCTTTGGGAAGTGGAACCTCCTTGGTGGCACCTTGGGCTTGGCACACACTTGAGGAGATTGTCTGAAATTTAAGAGGTTTAGATTGCTAAAAAAGGAAGAAAGCTCCTCTTTTGTCTGAGTGCAGCCAGTTGTCCAAGCAAAGCCAGGCCCAGGTGAGTGAGGACAGACAGGATGGGGTTGGGGGATGTGAAGCAAGGTTGTCCACACTGGGTGAAACATCAAGGCACAGCTTCTCTGAGAAGGCCAGACCTCCTAAGGAGAATCCCTGGCTTAATATCCACCACTGAATGCTGCAAACACCTCTTCTCTTAAGAGAAAAATACACCCTTGAAAATAGTAATGTGGATTTCTTAGAAGCTCTTTGAAATCCTAATCCATAACTCTAGGAAAAAAGACTTCCTAATGAACTGCACCAGGCCAGAGGGAAGTCAAGGCACAGCCATGGTTTGTCAGGACTTGCTTGGTCCTAATGAGCCCCGTGGTGCATTTGGTGCTGAGCCCTGGAACCTCAGGGCCTGAGAGGAGATTGCACAAACGTTTCCAGGAGTCAAAGTCAGAAGAAACACCCAAAGTGCCTTGAAGTATTAATGGGTCCTACTGAGGTCCATGTCCAACACAGGCTCCTCATGGACTTCATGGAGAGGAGAAATGGAGGCTAAAATTGCACAAAAACATCTCAGAAACTCAGTGGCAAAAAAAAGTACTTCAATTACCCCTGAGTACCTTGAAGCAAGAATGAGCCTCACTGAGTGTTGTTACTGGCTAAGAATCCCAAGGGACTCCTTAGAGAAGATAATTGGAAGCCATGATTGCACAAACCTGTTAGTCAGTGTCAAAAACCCCTTCTTTTGCAAACTGTGAGTACTGTGAAGTTTAAATGAGGCCCACTGAGTGTTGTTACTGACAAAGCCTCTCAAGGGACTCATTAAAGCAGAGAATTGGAGGCCAGGATTGCACAAACCTCTCAGAGACTCCAAGGCAAAAGCCAAACCCAAAGTCCTTGGAAAAACCTGCAGTCCCTGGCAGCATGAAGGAGCCCCCCAGGGCCATTGCTGACCAAGGCTCCTTCCCCAGGGACTCCTTCCAGCACATCCTGGAGGCCACTGGCATGGCAGGGGGATGCTGAGGGCAGGACAAGGGGCTGACAGTGCCCAGCCTTGCTGGGGCTGTGCCAGGAGGCCCCAGGGCCTCAGGACAAGGGGTCTCCTCAGTGTCCTTGGTGGCACAGAGGCTGCTGTGGCCCAGGGCACCAAGACTTGGCTTCTCTTTGTCCCCACCTGTCATCACTGCCTGCAGTTCTCTGCTCTGCCTGGGGCCTGGGGACACTTTCTGTGTCGTGTCCCTCCTGGGACCCATAAAAACTTCCAGAAACTTTGGATTTCTAACCTCACTTTGAGTTGTGGAGAAGTTTTCGATCACACCCTGAGGGACTGAGTCTGATGTAAACAGAACCAAAACCTCGAGAGGGTCATTAAAGTCCTTGTGCTGTGTCTGTGCTGATGAGCAGGGCTGAGCTCATCATCCAGAGGGAGATCCTGGCAACCAAGAAGAGCTTAAAACCATATTTCTCTGGATGAGCAGCTTTTCTGCCAGCCCAGCAGGGCTGGGGCACTGCCTGCAGCCACCCCGGGCACAGCACACAGGCACACAGGGCTTCAGCTCAGCCTGGGCTGGCAGCACAGAGCAGAGCTCACTCAGGGCTCACTGCAGGAGAAATCCTCCCAGGCTTGCAAACAGTCACTCTCTGGCTGGGGGAAGAGAAGCTGCAGCTCCTGCAGGGATCTCCTGAAGCTGCCACATCCCACAGCTTGGAGCACCTTCCAGGAGCACTGTGGGAGCTGCTGCAGGGCAGGGATGTGGCCCTAGGGCAGGGCTGGGTTTCCCTGCTGCCCCAGGCCAGGCCCAGCACAAGGCAGCTCCCTGGGGCCAGGCTCTGCTGCAGGGCTGAGCAGCCGGGGCTGCAGCCAGGGGTGCCCAGGGCTGTGGTGCAGAGCAGGGTCCTGCAGCCCAGGGCGCTGTGCTGGCCCAGGGACTCTGCTGCCTGCCAGGGACAGCTCTCAGCCGGCCCGGGGAGCTGCTGCCAGTGCTGGGAGAAGCTGTGGGGGAAGGAGCCCCCTGAGCAGGGCAGCTGCTGCTGCTGCTGCTGCTGCTGCTGCTGCTGAGAGGGGCTGTGTTGGCAGGGCTGCTCCCAGCTCCACACCAGCCTGGGCACAGCTGCGGAAGACACTTGCCAAAAGCAGGTAAGCCTGGCATTGCTGTAAAGATCAGGAGCTTTCCTGAGAGTGTTTTCAATTTCCTGCTTGGAGAAGGATGGGAAAGCTGGAGTGATGACAAATAGATTTTTGCTTTTTTATACATTTTTCATATATTTGTTGCTCTGTAACTACTGTTATATAATTATAAAACTATAATTCTTAATAAATCTATTCAACTACTATTACATACTTATATATGTATGATCCTTAATTAACTCTAGTAGGTTTCCTGTCCTTTCTCTTAGATTTTAGAGACGTAATTACATTAATACAATTAGCAGACCTACATACATTCCTGAAATACTCTATTGTCCTATTATCAGGAATAGGGCATGCAAGAAGAATATTTTTGTTTTTATTTAGTGTTAGCAGTCATAAAAAAGTGGGGTAAAGAAGCCTTTAGACCAACTGCAGTGGGTAGACCTTGGGGTGTGTATCTGGGGCAACTGAATCTCCTATTGCATATTCCTGTTAAATATCCTAAGTAAGCAACTTTAAAAATATGTTGCAATCACGGGCTGCATATGCCCCATCCCCTCTGGGACACCCGGAAGCTACCAATAAAAGTCGGGTTCAGACTTTACTGTTCTAACATTTTAACAAGGGTTTTTTTCTCTTTTGATTATAGGAAACAGGAGGATGAGAGAAACAGAACAGGAATTGTAATCACAGAATCACAGAACATTCTGAGATGAAAGGAACACAGTGGATCATCAAAGTAATGTTTCAACATTTACAGAGGCTCTCTGCCAGCTGTCTCTGCCCTGCCCTCCCAGGCACAGCACCACCACATCTGCTCTTGTTTCTGCACTGCCCTGATCCTGTCCCTGTCATCTGGTGCTCTCAGGGAGGCTCTGGCCTTTGCAGCAGCTGAGGCAGGCACTGCCCATGACATTCCTGCCAGGCAGCTGTGGCCATGGCAATGGGGTGTCCAAGCTTCCCTGGGACCTGTGGGGCTGTGGGCAAAGCAGTCCATGGGAAAGGGGAATGAGCTGAGCCCCCTCCCTGAGATCCCATCATGGGCACAGCCGGGGATCTCCTTGCTGTGTCCTTCCCAGCTCTGAGCTGCCCTCCTGGCTGCAAATCTGTGCCAGAGCCCCTGGGAGTTCCCTGAATGTGCCACGGGAAGTGCAGAGATGCCAGAGCTGAGGAAATGCTGCTGGGTTTGCCAAGGGAGCCAGGAGTGTCCTTGGCAGAAGGGGGTGCTGAGACCTTGCCCAGAGCCCTTTGGAGAGGGGGAGACATTGAGTGATCCCTCTGCTCTGGGCAGGGTCTGGTTTATGCCAGGGTGACAGGGTAGTGTGATATTGCTCTGATTGCAGCCAAAGCTGCAAACCCAGGGCAGTTGGGAACAAGCCCATCCAGCCCCTCACCTTCCCTGAGCCAAAGGGAATCCTTTGCCTCTCATCTCTCACTGGCAAAATGTGAGTGCAGCAGGAATGCTCAGGATATCTGACCTCAGAAAACCAGGGGTGATCTGTGGGCAGGAAAATGATGATTAAAATTCCTTCCTGCTCTCCATGTCCTTTAGAATTGGGAATGCAGATGGCAAAAAGCCTGTCTGCGTTAGGAGTGATTCCCCTGACAAATCCTGAATATCCAGATTTGTCCCTCTGCAACATGGCCACAAACGCAGGGCAGCAGGGCAGGGATGGCTCCTGGAGAGCCCCACACACAGGCCTGGCTGCTCCTGGCACACTCAGACAGCACAACTGGAGCTCAGGCAGGGACCTGGGGGAAGGTTTTCCCAGAGCAGGAACAAGGGTGGGTGAGTCACAGTGGCACAGTCTACAGGGAATGGCCCTGGTTTGGCTCAGAGCAGCCTCTGCTGACTTGTCCCTGTCCTTTCTCCAAGAACAGGTGCCCATGGCCAGCCAGAGCAAATGTCCAACAGCAGCTCCATCAGCCACTTCCTCCTGCTGGCATTGGCAGACACGCGGCAGCTGCAGCTCCTGCACTTCTGCCTCTTCCTGGGCATCTCCCTGGCTGCCCTCCTGGGCAACGGCCTCATCATCAGCGCAGTAGCCTGCGGCCACCTCCTGCACAGCCCCATGTTCTTCTTCCTGCTCAACCTGGCCCTCACCGACCTGGGCTGCATCTGCACCACTGTCCCCAAAGCCATGCACAATTCCCTCTGGGACATCACAACCATCTCCTACACAGGATGTGCTGCACAGTTGTTTATGCTTGTCTTCTTCCTTGGGTCAGAGCTTGCTCTGCTGACCATGATGTGCTACGACCGCTACGTGTCCATCTGCAAACCCCTGCACTACGGGACCCTCCTGGGCAGCAGAGCTTGTGCCCACATGGCAGCAGCTGCCTGGGCCTGTGTTTTCTCTATTCACTGCTGCACACAGCCAATACATTTTCCCTGCCCCTGTGCCATGGCAATGCCCTGGGCCAGTTCTTCTGTGAAATCCCCCCGATCCTCAAGCTCTCCTGCTCAAACTCCTACCTCAGGGAACTTGGGCTCATGGCTGTTAGTGTCTGTTTGGTTTTGGGTTGTTTTGTGTTCATTGTTTTCTCCTATGTGCAGATCTTCAGGGCTGTGCTTAGGATCCCCCAGAGCAGGGACGGCACAAAGCCTTTTCCACTTGCCTCCCTCACCTGGCCGTGGTTTCCCTGTTCACCACCACTGCCATATTTGTCAACCTGAAGCCCCCCTCCATCTTCTCCCCAAATCTGGATCTGGCCCTGTCAGTTCTGTACTCGGTGGTGACTCCAGCCCTGAACCCCCTCATCTACAGCCTGAGGAACCAGAAGCTCAAGGCTGCAGTGAGGAGACTGATGACTGGATGGTTTCAGAAACATTAAAGTTCTGGCCACTTTCTGGAAATCACTTGTAATAAAAGTCATATTTGATACTTCTTGTTGGTTTCATTTTGGAGGTTCTTTTTCTTAGGTTTGTACTTTTAATATTATCCAAAAGAAGTATTGTTATTCGATTTATTTTCTCATTTTGTTTCTCTCCACATTCCCCATGCCCACAGACTGTGTCAATGAGGGCTGTACACTTGGTTATTTAAATTGAACCAATGATCTCCCAGCCAAGTTTTCTGCAGGGATTTCCCTTTTGTTCCCTTCTCTGGAGCTGCAGCAGCAATGTCTGTGTGCAGACTGGGGGCAGATCAGTGCTGGCACAGCAGCTGTGCCAAGGAGCATATACATGGCAGCTCTGCCTCAGGAGCCCCTGTTTGCACTGCCCAGAGCAGGCGTCAGCACCCCCATGGTGTTGGTGTGGGGAGATGAACCTGAGGGAGCAAAATGCCATCAGCCCCTGGGGCAAGCAAGGGCTGGGGGACAGCAGGGAAATCACTCAGGTTTGTGGTGGCCTCTGAAATCACACAGAAAGTTTGTTCCCCTCAGCAGGGAGTTTCCTGTGTCACTGCAGGTGTTTTGCTCAGAGCCAGGGCTGCCTGGCAGCCACCCCCACACTGCCCTGACCATTTCCTTTCCTTCACCCTTGCTTTCTTTACTCTTCCTGCTACAAGTTTCTTCCTCTTGCCCACCCCTGTTCCCTGCCCTGCAAACAGCCCATCCCTGGTTTCCCTTTCCTCTCTGGCCCCACTCCCCATTTCAGTTCCTGACTTGGCACCATGGGAACGTTCCTTGGGGAGCAGGATCATCCTCCAAGTGCTTCAGGAATTGTCTGCAGGCTCCTGCAGTGCCTCATGCTGCTCCCTTGCCAGAGGCACCACAGGCCAGGGGGGCCCATCTGGGCTGGTGTGTCTGGATGTGGGGCTCCCTGTTGTGGGCAATGAGGAGGAGCTGCAGAGGCTCTGCAGGACTGACAGGATGGGCTTGGGGGCTGTGAGGAGAAGCTGAGGCACCTGGACTGCTGGACCCCTTGAAGAGGATGCCCAGGGCTCCTCCTGCAACTGCTGCAAGGGTGGTTTCAGAGAATCCCAGAACCAACAAGGCTAGAAAAGGCTTTGGACAGCATCAAGTCAAAACTGTGTCCTGAAACTGCCTTGTCTCCCCTCAGCCTCCTCTTCTCCAGGATAAACAACTCCAGCTCCCTCAGCCACTCTTCGCAGCATTTGTGTTCCAGACTCCTCACCAGCCTTGTTGCCCTTCTCTGGACATGCTCCATCCCCCCCATGTCCTTCCTGAATTGATGCGCCCAGGAGTGGAAACAGCACTTGAGGTGCTGCCCAAAACATGACGAGCACAGAGGAAGGATCCCTGCCCTGCTCCTGCTGGCCACACTGTTCCTGATCCATAGGGGTGCCAGGGGTTGGATGAGGGAAATGGTGGACAGGGGGTGGGGACAAAGTATGATTGATTGTCAGCCATGAAGGATCTTGATTTTCATATCTGTTCAGAGTGCATTAAAAGGTATGGGGGGTCCATATGAATTGGACATTGCTGATAACAGAATATAAACAGGAAAAGAAAACATTACAGGACAAACTACTTCTCTCTGCATTGTTGTCAAGATAGTAAATTCACTTTGAATACACTTCTGAAATGTGTCTTAATTACCCACAAAATAATTGAAAACCGAAATTATTCCCAGGCACTTTTCTTGTTTGGGTGTTTTGATCAAATGTTTAGGAGCTTTTCTCACTGAATTCCTGAACTGAAGAGCTCAGGAAAGAAGAGGCATCTGGTGTATTAAAATTCATCAGCAACATTTGTCGGGGCCTAACTCTAACCCCAGCCCTTGCCAGCCCTGGCTGCTCAGCCCAGGTTTGCGGGGCACTTTGGCTGTGGCCCAGCTCCATCCTCCTGCGGGCTCAGGGCCTGTTGCCGGCCATGGCCAGCCCTGCGCGGCCTCTCTGCTGGCCCAGAGCCCGGCAGAGCCCAGGGCAGGGCTGTCTGTGCAGGCCCACAGGTGCCCCGGGCTGTGCAGGAGCTGGCAGAGGCTGCCCAGCAGGGAGGCCATGGGGCACAGAGCCCCAAGGCTGCTGTGGGCACCACGGCACAGGGGCCCTTCCCAGCCGCAATGCTCCTGTCCTGCCCTGGGCCTGCACAGGGGCTGTGGCACCATGGCTGGGCCAGCGCCGCACAAAGGGGCCACGCAGCCGCTGCCGGGGCTGACAGCAAGGCCAGGCACACACAAGGAATTGCTGGGCATTGCTGCAATGCTGGGCAGGCCTGACTGTGCCAAAGGCACAGCTCAGCTGCCCTTGGGGCTGCAGGAAAAGTCCAGAGCCCAAAGAGCCTCCATGGCTGTGCTGGAGACCAAGGCTGGAGGAGGGAAAGGCAGGGCTGCTGTGGGATGGGGAGGGGATTGAATTCCAGCACACACCTCAGTTCTCTGATGATCCCAGCACCATGCTGGTCCCTGTTTCAGATTGGAGCAGAGCAAATGTCAATGGGACAGGAGCCCTGTGGGGCTGTCAGGGACCTGCAGCTTGCAAGGTGCTCTGCTCTCCCTCAGCTCCTTTCTGAGAGATGCCAATCCCAGCTCAGCACCTCAAGGCACAAGTGGCACTGCCTGTTTGTGGGCACACAACTGATGTCTGCCTGGAAAGAGCACAGGTTTTATTTCTGGGAGTTTCATAATATACAAGCAAATTTTTATTTTCTGGGTCACTTAAGTCATTTTAAGAAGTGGCAGTTTTCCCACCAGGAAGAGGAATTTCCTGGATCTACTCGATTCTTCTACTGATGGCAGGATGATACCGGTCTTCCATTCTACCTTTTTCACCAACATGCAGTCTAATGTGTCATGACCCTCTTCGTTCAGGAGGTTCCAGCTCTCCTCTTTAAATGGCCATGTCTAAGGACATCTCTTCATTAGAGCAGCTGGATCTATGTCCTTCCTGTTGCTCTCAGATGGATGAACTTGGACCTCCCTCCACAGCCAGAACAGAGCTTCCTTGTCCCAGGAAGTCCCTTGCATTGCAGGGATGAAGGAAACAAGTGCTTTGAGTGTGAGAAGAGCTTCAGCCAGAGCAACAACCTGATCTGCCACCAGATGATCCACACTGGGGAATGCCCCTATGAGTGCGGGAAATGTGGAAAGGCTTCAGCTGCAGCTCCAACCTTGTCACCCACCAATGCATCCACACTGGGGAGAGGCCCTACAAGTGTCCCGAGTGTGGGAAGAGGTTTCAGACCAGCTCCAATCTCCTCGTGCACCAGCAGATTCACACAGAGAGGAGAGGTCCTTCTGCTGCCCCAACTGCAGGTCGGGCTTCAAGCACAACTCCTTCCTCATCACCCCCTGCACATCCACACCAGAAAGAGGCCCTACAAGAGTCCCCAGTGTGGGAATAGCTTTCCAGGAGCTCTGCCTTGAGCCAACACCAACGGAGGCACCGGTAAGGGAAGCCCTGCAAGACTGTGGGAAGAGTGTCGTGCACTGCTCCAACTTCAACCCGCATAGAAGGATCCACAAGGGGAAGAGGCCTGATGACTCACATTCCCATGGTCCACCTTGGGAAGTGGCTGGTGGTTCTTTTATTTTGCCTCTACTTATCTTTTGATTTATCTTCATCCTTTTAAAACACACAGAATGTGGGTACAAAGGAACAAACTCATCAAAGGCATCTAAAGCCTCAGTTTTTTCTTTGTTTTTTGGTGGGGATCTGAGATTCGGGAGATACTTGAGGGGGGTTTGGAGTTTTGGGACTATTTTGTGTAGTCTCCATTTCTTGGCATTTAAAGAGATGATATTTTTGATAAGTGATTCTCGCGATGGTTTGTTCCTGTTATCCCCCAATGTTTGCTGTGGTTGGTTTTACCTCAGGTTTCTCCTCCCCTGCCCTCTTGTCCATCACTCCCCAGACCCACCTGTTACTTCATTCCCATGATGTCAATCCTTTCTAGTCCCTTCCCTTAGTTCTAGAGAAATCCCTCTCAATCCCAAACCACCCCCTGGAATTCCTCTTTTCTTCCATTTCCCCTTGGTGCACGTGACCCTTTCCACGCCCCTTGCCTTCCCTATTGCATGTCACACCAGGGCTCCCTCCTCTCCCCCCTCCCTGCTGTGTTCCTGATTGGTTGCAAATCTGTCCCTACCCCCTGTTACCACCCAGTTTCAAAGTTAGCGCAGGACCTTGTTGGCTCTCTCTCTTGCAGCAGCCTTTGCAGAATAAAGATCTCCAAGAGAGAGCCTTCTCTGACTCTGCCTTCGAGCCCAGACACCGACGATATCCAGGGCCCACAGAGAGCAGAAGGCAGCTCTGCTCTGCCCCGTTCCTGAGACTGCCGCAGCCCCAGCCGGCCACTCCTGACCACGTGGCTGCAGTGAGAGCTGGCTGGGCTTCACCGGACCCCAGCGTCCAGTGTGTTCCATCTGTCACCTCAAAACCACTCGGTGCCACTGAAAACTACTCAATCCCACCCAAAATGACTCGATTGCACAGCCCCTCAGGGTGGAATGGGCTTGGAAGGGGTTTTGGCAAAGTGGGCTGCAAATCAGGAGGGGTGAGATGGGCATTGGGTTGGGTGGGAAGGGTGGGATGGGATTGGGAGGGTGGGATAGGGGAAATAGGGCTTGGGATGGGGGTCTTGATGTCCAAGTGGGATGGCATAGGTTTGGGTGGGGATTGGGAGGGTGTGGTGAAGTGTGGAATGAGACAGCTGAAAGCTGGGAATGATGAAGGGAGAGGGAAACCCTTTCTGAGTGAGTTTTTGGGTATTATATGCTCTTGAAGGGATTTCGGTTCATCCACGTTTCTGAGGTGCTTCTGGGATGGTCACTTCCCCAGTCCCAGCCACTGCAGCCTCTGGTCAAGCCCCAAAGTGGCTGCCAAGCCCGTGGCACCCTTAAAACCCCACCTGTGAGAGGACCAGGGCAGGTAAAGGCTGTGACACGGATGTGACACTGACACGTCCTACAGCCCCAGAGCTCACAGCAGCTGAGACAGTGCTGGATCGAAGGCCCTGAGTGTGGATATCTCTCTTCCTCTTCTCCTGACTTCATTTTCTAAAAACCTGGATAACTTGAAGTTGTAGGGTTTAGAGTTTTATGAGTCATTGCTTTGTGAAGTGCCTTACAGGTTTAAAATAAGTTATACACTAAGTTAAATACTATTCCTCTGTAAATGGTTAACTCCTAGGTACTTGAGTTACACATAAACACTGTACGTATCTGTTCTTTACTAACCAATTGTTAATCGTTAAGGAGTACGTTAAGGTTAATATAGAAGTTTAAGTCGCCTGTAAGTTTGAGCTCTGTTAAGCTTTAGTGTGTTCCTTTTATCCTTGCCCTCACTGTCCTCTTTCTCATACACAGGACATGGACAGGT
>JAJEOU010002265.1:90725-104849 GCA_021534815.1 Acrocephalus arundinaceus
CCAAACAGACCTGTTGGAGGAACTGCGCAGCCCTTGCTTAAAGGGCACTGAATCCCTGTACTCCTGTGACATCTTACTGAAAAACAACAGGAAGGAAACCTTGCAGCACATTATGGACTGTGTTTTTAAAAGGCTTTGTGTCACGGATGGATCCTGAATTGCCTTTACATCTCACTATTTGGCACGCTGACATGCATCTCTTAGGAGCAGTTACCCAACCTCAAAAGAAAACGGGGGAGAGAGTACTGGAATGGATCTCACCGCCTTTACAGAAACGGAAAACAATAACCACAAAAATTGAAAACTTGGCAGCAGTAATCAAGAAGGGGCGTATGCGTGTAATGGAGATCAACGGTCTGGAACCAGCGACAATTAACCTGCCCATGGAAAAGCCACACTGGATGGTATTTCTAATTCTGTCGACCTGGCTGAAGCATTGCTGGCCTCAGGGCGCAATAGAGACAGGTTCTTGTGCCCAGGATGTTACAGTGGATTGGTGAATGGAGCTGGATCAGCAAACCATTGAGGAAAGAAAAGCCTATTCCAATGCCATAACAGCCTTCACCGACGCGGGAAAGAAGACACGCAGAGCGGCTGTAGTCTGGAAGAAGGAAAAGAATGGCATCAGCAATCCTGGAAGCAGAGCCTGAGGATAGTTTACAAACCTTGGAGCTTTTAGCTGTAGTATGGGCAGTGACTACATAGTGAACCCTTAAATGTAGTATCGACTCACTTTACGTAGTAGGGGTTTGTGTCAAGAATTGAGGATGCACCTTAAGGAGGTTCAGAACAAGAGACTGTATAAGCTGTTTCTCAATTGAGGCGTGCCTTGAGAAATAGGACTGAGCCTATTCTATTACTCACATTAGAAGCCACCAATGGGACATTGGTCTGGGGAGGGAAACCAAAGAGCGAATAAACTGGTATCCACTGCAGTTACGGTACCAATGTCCCAGTTCACCCTGGCTAGAGAGGCCCACTCCATGTTCATCAGAACGCTAAGGGTTTGCAAAAACAGTTTCAGATCTCACATGCAGACGCCACAGCTATTGTCAGGAGTTGCCTATTTGTGCAATCATAACAATGGTGTGGGTTTAGGTATAGGGGTCAACCCTCGAGGAACAGCAGTCAATGACATTTGGCAGATGGATGTCACTCATGTGCCTAACTTTGGTCGTCTGAAATACTTGCATGTCACTATTGACACATACAGTAACTTTATTTGGGCTACTGCCAACCAGGGGAATAGGGATCTCACGTAATCAGACACCTAACTAGCTGTTTTGCTGTAATGGGGGTTTGCAATCAGGTAAAACGGATATGGACCTTCCTATACTGGTCAGAGAGTCCAGAGATTCCTACAACAATGGGGAGTTAAACATGTGACAGGGATACCCCACAACCCTCGAGGACAGGCTATAGTGGAAAGAGCAATGGTACACTCAAAAGATATTTGGAGAAGTTCAAGATATTTTGGATGTACAGGAAAAGCTGTCTAAACATTGTTTGTTTTAAATTATCTTTGTATTTTTGGATCATCAGAAGTTCCAGCAGCTGTGTCTCTCACATCGACAGGTCCATTACAGAAAGGATGAACAGGCTGAGATGTGGGTTAATTATAAATGCCTTAAGACAGGAGTGTGGAAGGCCCGGCTAAAGTGCTTTACTGGGGTAGGGGTACCTTTGTGTCTCTACCCCCACAGGCTCAGAGTGGATTCCTGCGCGCTGGGTTAAACCAGCGAGCCCGCCTCAAGGTGGAGACCGTCAGGAACATACAGCTGCATCTGAAGATACTGATTCAGCCACATCGATCCTTTTTGCAGACTGTCTTTAGTCCAGCCCAGGTGGATGTACGGACCCCACAACAACTGGTGTACTTGCTTGCTTGCTTAGCTACTTATAACACTGGAGATTTGAGACTTCGTGCATGCCTGAACTGTTGGGTCCGTAATCATTGTACTTGGTTACTAATACATTGTGGGGGTTGTGGGGGGATAGTTGGGTTCATCAGACGCGGATCCAGGGAGAGCTGTGGTGTCCTTCCTGTAGAGAGAAATAGAAGAATGAAAACATTCAGCAAACTCTAGAGTCAAGCACTAAGTTGCCATTTCCTCTAGCTGTTCAATTATTTGAAAGTACAGAACAACAGGCCTTAGCATATGCTCGGTGGGAACTTGGGCATCTGACATGGAGAGCTAAGGCTCTTAGTACTTCCCAAGTGTTATGGAAGCAGTGTGATGTTATCTGTAAAATCCCTCGGCAGTGGGCGGTGAAACCGCAGGATTGAGAAGAGCTTTACTGCAGATTTCGACAGATAGCAGCCGAGAGGCGCAAGCAAAAAGATAAAAGAAACTCAGAAAAGAAAGCCACAATGATTAACCTGACATTGCTCTTTATAGCGTTATACTGTTGTAGCGTTGCTAGTCATTATTGGGTACCCCCACAGCCCAAGGAAACATCTGGGTAACCTTAGCAAACAAAACAGGACAGGAATCAATATGTTTGGCATTATCCTCACCCGGTGACCCCTTTTCTATGTGTTTAGTAGGAGTGCCCTTGGATGAGCTGCCCTGTCCACAGTCGGCACATAATTGTAAATCAAATGACACAAATCTTTATGCTGATCAATGGGATCAAGTGATGCCCATTTCCCTATAGCGTCTTTGGAGCCTCAGGAACTTGAGATATTGGGTTCCTTAAAAGCGGATTGCTGCATATATTTCAATTGGACAAGTGTATATCATGCCAGACCTGGACGAAAAGGTGTCAATATGTCATACCCGATAAATGTAACACTACATTGGCCATTTATAGAAATGACAGTCAATGGTGCAACTATACAAGTTCCAACATATCTCTGTCATCCAATAATCCATAGCATTGCCTTATGGAGTATTTTTAATTTGTGGTGATCGAGCTTGGGCCGGAATTCCCTCAAAGATAGAGGGAGGGCATGCACATTGGGTCGATTAACATTGCTTACACCAAACACTTCTATGATTCTCCAGATGCATAAGCAACATCACAGAGTCAGGAGAATGACACATGCATTCAAACCAGAATGTCGGGACGAAGTAACCTTTTGGTCAACAGAAGAAAGAGTATTAGCATCCTTTTTTGCTCCAGGTGTCACTGCAGCGAAGCTTTGACTACGCAAAACAAATTAGGTTGTTGGTTGGCGAAACAGACAAATGCCACCTTGGTAGCACTATCTCAATTATTGATAGATGTAGACTCGGTAAGACATGCCACGCTACAAAATAGGGCTGCAATTGATTTTCTATTATTAGCACAAGGGTACGGTTGTGAAATGTTTGAAGGGATGTGTTGTATGAACTTATCAGACCACTCCAGCTCTATACATGCACAATTTCACACTTTGCACACACTGACCACACATTTGCGGCAAGACTCTGGCTTTGGGCTTGATAACTGGCTAAAAGTTTTGGGTTTAGGACCCTGGCTAAATTCTTTGTTACAGCATTTAATTACAGTAGGAATTGTGATTTCTGTGTTATTATTATTGTTGCCTTGTCTTTTAAATGCTTGCAAAACGCTTTGATGAAGTTGGTAAACGACAAATGGAACACCTCTTTGCTAGTGCTAAAAGAAAACGGGGGAAGTGTGGAGAATTTAGCAAATGAATGGCTGCATAGCAAAGGCCATATTAATATCAAATTGGTTAGAGTGTAGCTGAGGGCTACATGACCTACGGCAAGAAAACACTGCCCTTGAGCACAGATGTTTCATAGCAACGGGGAAGTCGAGAATACATGGTATGTGGGAAAGTACACAAAGCTAAGAAAGTTGCAACTGCAAGGCTAACTGCAAAAATACGTGCATTATAAGAGACATAGCCAATCATGAGCTATACTTTTGCAATATGTATGAGCTAATTACTGCCTGTATAAATGTGATAACATTGAAATCAATAAACGAGGCTTGTTGATCATGATAGCATGAGACTTGTCTCCCGTGGCTTCTTCCAACACCCAGCTACAGCTTTGAGCTGCAAGGAGTTCAAAGCTTGTCTGTCCTTCAGCAGTTGGTCTGATTCTGCCTTCAGCCAACACTGGATTTGTGTTTATGGCAGAACTTCCTGTGTGTCTCAAACATTCCTTGCATGGTTCTGCCTTGGGGAAGGGGAACCTCCTTGGTGGCACCTTGGGCTTGGCACACGCTTGAGAAGACTGTATGAAACTTTGGAGTTTTAGATTGCTAAAAATGTAGAAATCTCCTCTTTTCCTGAGTGCAGGCAGTTCTTTGAGCAAAGCAGTTCCCAGGTGAGTGAGGGGAGACAGGATGGGGTTGGGGAATGTGAAACAAGGTTGTGCACACTGGGTCAGCCTCAAGGCACAGCTTCTCTGAGCAGTCCAGACCTCCTGAGGAGAGACCCTGGGTCAATATCAGTCACTGAATGCTGCAATCACCTCTTCTCTAAAGAGAAAAATTCTCCCTTGAAAATAGGAATGTGGATTTATTAGAAGCTCTTTGAAAGATTTCTCCATAACACTAGGAAAAAAGACTTCCTAATGAACTTCACCAGTCCAGAGGGAAATCAAGGCACAGCCATGGTTTGTAAGGAATTGACTGATTCTAATGAGCCCCGTCGTGCATTTGGTGCTGAGCCCTGGAACCTCAGGGCCTGAGAGAAGATTGCACAAACCTTTCCAGGAGTCAAAGTCAGAAGAAAAACCCAAAGTGTTCCTCAGCATTCATGGGTCCAACTGATGTCCATGCCCAAGACAGTCTCTTTGTGGACTCCTTGGAGGATGGAATTGCAGGCCAGGATTACAGATAAACCCTCTCAGACACTCAGTGGCCATAAAAGGTACTTAAATTACCCCTGAGTACCTTGAAGCATGAAAAAATGCTATGGAGTGTTGTTACTGACAAAGCCTCTCAAGGGACTCATTAAAGCAGAGAATTGGAGGCCAGGATTGCACAAACCTCTCAGAGACTCCAAGGCAAAAGCCAAACCCAAAGGCCTTGGAAAAACCTGCAGCCCTGGCAGCATGAAGGAGCCCCCAGGGCCATTGCTGACCAAGGCTCCTTCCCCAGGGACTCCTTCCAGCACATCCTGGAGGCACTGGCATGGGAGGGGATGCTGAGGGCAGGACAAGGGGCTGACAGTGCCCAGCCTTGCTGGGGCTGTGCCAGGAGGCCCAGGGCCTCAGGACAAGGGGTCTCCTCAGTGTCCTTGGTGGCACAGAAGCTGCTGTGGCCCAGGGCACCAAGACTTGGCTTCTCATTGTCCCCCCCTGTCATCCCTGCCTGCAGTTCTCTGCTCTGCCTGGGGCCTGGGGACACTTTCTGTGTTGTGTCCCTCAGTGGGACCAATTAAAACTTCCAGAAACTTTGGAGTTGGCTTCTGCCTTGGAGTTCTGGAGAGGTTTCTTCAGCTCCCTCTCAGGGACTGATGTTCAAGGCCTCAGCACAAAGCCCTGAGAGGGTCATTAAAGTTTTTGTGCTGTGTCTGTGCTGATGAGCAGGGCTGGGGTCCTGGCACCGAAGCGAATCCTGGCAACCAGAAAGAGCTTAAAAACACATTTCTCTGGATGAGCAGCTTTTCTGCCAGCCCAGCAGGGCTGGGGCACTGCCTGCAGCCACCCCGGGCACAGCACACAGGCACACAGGGCTTCAACTCAGCCTGGGCTGGCAGCACAGAGCAGAGCTCACTCAGGGCTCACTGGAGGAGAAATCCTCCCAGGCTTGCAAACAGTCACTCTCTGGCTGGAGGAAGAGAAGCTGCAGCTCCTGCAGGGATCTCCTGAAGCTGCCACATCCCACAGCTTGGAGCACCTTCCAGGAGCACTCTGGGAGCTGCTGCAGGGCAGGGATGTGGCCCTAGGGCAGGGCTGGGTTTCCCTGCTGCCCCAGCCCAGGCCCAGCACAAGGCAGCTCCCTGGGGCCAGGCTCTGCTGCAGGGCTGAGCAGCCGGGGCTGCAGCCAGGGGTGCCCAGGGCTGTGGTGCAGAGCAGGGTCCTGCAGCCCAGGGCGCTGTGCTGGCCCAGGGACTCGGCTGCCTGCCAGGGACAGCTCTCAGCCGGCCCGGGGAGCTGCTGCCAGTGCTGGGAGAAGCTGTGGGGGGAAGGAGCCACCCTGAGCAGGGCAGCTGCTGCTGCTGCTGCTGAGAGGGGCTGTGTGGGGCAGGGCTGCTCCCAGCTCCACACCAGCCTGGGCACAGCTGCGGAGGACACTTGCCAAAAGAAGGTAAGCCTGGCATTGCTATAAAGATCAGGAGCTTTCCTGAAAGTTTTTCAATTTTTAGTTTGGATAAGCATGGGAGAGTTGGGGTGATGACAAATAGATTTTTGTTTTTTATATATTTTTCATATATTTTTCGCTATATATCTTCTATTATATAGCTATAAAACTGTAATTCCTATTAACTCTACTCAACTACTATTACCTACTTCTATATGTATAATCATTAATTAACTGTGGTATCTTTCATACCCTTTCTCTTAGATTTTAGAACAATAATCTTCCAAATACATTCCTGAAATACTGTCTAGACTTACTATCAGGAAGAGGGCCTACAGGAACATTTTGGTTTTTAACCAGAGTGTGAGCAGTCATGAAATAAGTGAGGCAAAGATGCCCTTGGACTAACTTAATTGCGTTGCCCCAGGGGTGTGTAACTGGGGAAACTGAACTACCTTTTGGATGTTTCTGTTAAATATCCTAATTATTCAGCCTTTTAAAAAGTTGTTAAAATCAGGGGCCAGGTATTCTTTATCCCACTGGGACACCTGGAAGCTTCCAATAAAAGTCTTGTTTTTGCATCACTGATCTAAAGCTGTTACAAGGGTTTTTTTCTTTTTTGATTATAGGTAACAGCAGGATAATAGAATCACAAGAGGAATTTTAATCACAGAATCACAGAACATTCTGAGTTGAAAGGAACACAGTGGATCATCAAAGTAATGTCTCAACATTTACAGGTATTCTCTGCCAGCTGTCTCTGCCCTGCCCTCCCAGGCACAGCCCCACCACATCTGCTCTTGTTTCTGCACTGCCCTGATCCTGTCCCTGTCATCTGGTGCCCTCAGGGAGGCTCTGGCCTTTGCAGCAGCTGAGGCAGGCACTGCCCTTGGCATTCCTGCCAGGCAGCTGTGGCCATGGCAATGGGGTGTCCAAGCTTCCCTGGGACCTGTGGGGCTGTGGGCAAAGCAGTCCATGGGAAAGGGGAATGAGCTGAGCCCCCTCCCTGAGATCCCATCATGGGCACAGCCGGGGATCTCCTTGCTGTGTCCTTCCCAGCTCTGAGCTGCCCTCCTGGCTGCAAATCTGTGCCAGAGCCCCTGGGAGTTCCCTGAATGTGCCACGGGGAAGTGCAGAGATGCCAGAGCTGAGGAAATGCTGCTGGGTTTGCCAAGGGAGCCAGGAGTGTCCTTGGCAGAAGGGGGTGCTGAGACCTTGCCCAGAGCCCTTTGGAGAGGGGGAGACATTCAGGGATCCCTGTGCTCTGGGCAGGGTCTGGTTTATGCCAGGGTGACAGGGGAGTGTGACTGTGCTCTGATTGCAGCCAAAGCTGCAAACCCAGGGCAGTTGGGAACAAGAACATCCAGCCCCTCACCTTCCCTGTGCCACAGGGAATCCTTTGCCTCTCTCATCTCTCAGTGGCAAACTGTGAGTGCAGCAGAAATGCTGGGGATTTCTGAACTCAGAGAGCCAGAAATGATGTGTGGGCAGGAAAATAATGGCGAAAATTCCTTCCTGCTCTCCATGTCCTTTATGCTTGAGAGTGCAATAGCAACAAGCCTTTCTGCCTTAGGAGTGATTCCCCTGACAAATCCTGAATATCCAGCCTTGTCCCTCTGCCACATGGCCACAACCCCAGGGCAGCAGGGCAGGGATGGCCCCTGGAGAGCCCCCACACCCAGGCCTGGCTGCTGCTGGCACACTCAGACAGCACAACTGGAGCTCAGGCAGGGACCTGGGGGAAGGTTTTCCCAGAGCAGGAACAAGTGTGGGTGAGTCACAGCGGGACAGTCTACAGGGAATGGCCCAGGTTTGGCTGAAAGCAGCCTCTGCTGACTTGTCCCTGTCCTTTCTCCATGAACAGGTGCCCATGGCCAGCCAGAGCAAATGTCCAACAGCAGCTCCATCAGCCACTTCCTCCTGCTGGCATTGGCAGACACGCGGCAGCTGCAGCTCCTGCACTTCTGCCTCTTCCTGGGCATCTCCCTGGCTGCCCTCCTGGGCAACGGCCTCATCATCAGCGCCGTAGCCTGCGGCCACCTCCTGCACAGCCCCATGTTCTTCTTCCTGCTCAACCTGGCCCTCACCGACCTGGGCTCCATCTGCACCACTGTCCCCAAAGCCATGCACAATTCCCTCTGGGACACCAGGAATATCTCCTTTGCAGGATGTGCTGCCCAAGTATTTCATTTTGCCTTTTTCTTTGCAGCAGAGGTTTCCCTGCTGACCATCCTGTGCTACGACCGCTACGTGTCCATCTGCAAACCCCTGCACTACGGGACCCTCCTGGGCAGCAGAGCTTGTGCCCACATGGCAGCAGCTGCCTGGGCCAGTGCCTTTCTCAATGCTCTCATGCACACGGCCAATACATTTTCCCTGCCCCTGTGCCATGGCAATGCCCTGGGCCAGTTCTTCTGTGAAATCCCACCGATCTTCAAGCTCTCCTGCTCTGAATCACACATGAGGGAACTTGGGCTCATTGCTGTTAGTTCTTGTTTGGTATTAGGTTGTTTTGTGTTCATAGTTTTCTCCTATGTGCAGATCTTCAGGGCTGTGATGAGGATCCCCTCTGAGCAAGGACGGCACAAAGCCTTTTCCACCTGCCTCCCTCACCTGGCCGTGGTCTCTCTGTTCCTCAGCACTGGTGCATCTGCCTACCTGAAGCCCCCCTCCATCTCCTCCCCATCCCTGGATCTGGCCCTGTCAGTTCTGTACTCGTTGCTGCCTCAAACTCTGAACCCCCTCATCTACAGCCTGAGGAACCAGGAGCTCAAGGCTGAAGTGTGTAGACTGATGTCTGGATGTGTTCAGGAACATTAAACTCCTCACGAGTTTGTGCAAACGACTTGGAATAAAACTAATTTTTGATCATTCTAGTTAGTTTCATTTTGGAGGTTCTTAATCTTTGTTTTACTATTTTTAATCTTGTCCACAGAGAAAGGTCATTGTTTCTGCCTTTCCTCATTTTGTTTCTCTCCACCTTCCCCCTGGCCACAGACTGTGTTAATGAGGGGCTGCACTCTTCGTGGCTTTAAAGCAACTAAAGGATCTCCCTATAGCAACATTTTCTGCAGAGATCCCCCTTTGGTTCCCTTCTCTGCAGCTGCAGCAGCAATGTCTGTGTGCAGAGCTGGGGGCAGATCAGTGCTGGCACAGCAGCTGTGCCCAGCAGCAGCAGCAGCAGCCCTTGGTGTTGCCAGTGCTGCTGCCGTGGCCCTGCCCCGCTGCCCTGCTGGCCCTGGTGTTGCTGTAGGGCCTGAGTGCTCTCGGGGCCGGGCACAGTGCTGGGGGTGGCAGTGCCGGGGCTGCAGCAGGGACAGGCCATGGGCACTGCTGGGGCAGCGCTGACGCCTCAGGCCAGGCCCTGGGGGCTGCAGGCTCCTTGCCCAGGCTCTCTCCAGAACACTTTGCCCAGGCCAATGCTGAGCACAGAAAAGCCCCGGGAGCAGCCCCAGGCTGGCCGTGGGCAGGCTGGGGGCAAACAGCATGGCTGGGGCTCTGCAAGGTGCCTGGGGGAAACTGGGATCCTACTGGGATCACCATGGGAGAGGCTTGGCCTATGCTGGAGGAGACTGGGATCATACTGGATCATACTGGCAGCAACTGGGACTGCACTGTGGGTGACTGGGAGTGGCTGTGAGCAACTGGAATCAGGCTGGAATCAACTGAGGAGAACTGGGAATGACTGGGAACATGCTGGGAGCAACTGGGATACACTGGGAGAGACTGAAACCACAGTGGGGGTAAATGGGAGGAGCTGTTCTCATGCTGGGGTCATACTGGGATCCTACTGGAACCAGACTGGGAGTGACTGGAAAAGGTTCTAGCTGTGACTGGAACCATGCTGGAGGTGACTGGGAGCAACTGGGCTCAAATTGGGAGTGACAGGCAGTCACTCAGGGCATGACTGGAATAATACTGGGAGTATCTGGGAATGACTGGAACCAAACTGGGGATGACTGGAACCAAAGAGGGGGTGACTGGGTCCTACTGGGTTCATCCTGGGAGCCACTGGGATTACAATGGGTGTGAACAGATCCTGACTGGGGGTTACTGAAAGCTACTGTTGGGAGGAAAATGTGGACACATTGGGAACAACTGGGATCAACTGGAAGGGGCTGGAACCATGCTGAGGGGACTGAGACTGCATGTGGGGAAACTGGAATCCTACTGGGAGCGATTGGGACCACATTTAAGCAACTTCCAGAAACTGGGATCATGCTGGAGGGAACTGGAAGAAACTGGGAAAGACTGGGATCATTCTGAGGTAACCAGAACTTTACTGGGATATACTGGGATATACTGGCAGTGTCTGTTACCATACTGGGGAGACTGGAACCACATTGGGATCAGCTGGGTCTATGCTGGGGAAAACTGGAAGTGCATGTGACCATGCTGAGAGGGATTGGGACTATTCTAGGGGAAACTTGGAGGAACTGGGATCAATTGGAACTATTCTGGCAGCAACAGGGATCATAGTGGGATCACAGTGGGAGCAGCTGGGTTCATGCTGGTTGAGACTGGGGTCACACTGAGGGTGACTGGGCTACTACTGGGATTGATTGGGAGTGGCAGTGAGCTGCTAGAATCACACTGAAAGCAACTGTGAGGAACTGGGAATGACTGGGAGCATGTTGGGGGTGACTGGGATATACTGGGAGAGACTGGGAGCCATGAGGATCATACTGGAAGCTACTGGAGTCATACTGGAATTGACAGGGAGCAACTGGGATCGCACTGGGGGCCATTGGCATCAGACTGGGAGTTACTGGCATCATACTGGGATTATAGTGGGTGTTAATGGACCCTGACTGGGGGTTACTGAGAGCTACCAGACCCATGCTGAGAGCCTACTGGGGATACACCTTGAACAACTGGGAATAAATAGGAATGACAGGATGCATGCTGGTGAAAACTGGGATGTACTGGCAGTGACTGGGATAAAACTGGGGCAACTGAACCATGCTGGGGTAACTGGGAGTGCCTGGCAATGACTACGAGAATGTTCAGGGCAACTGGGATATACTGGGAGTGCCTGAGACCATGCAGGTGGTGACTGGGACCACACTGGGAGCCACTGGAAATGTGCTGGGTGAAACTGAGACCTCTCTGGGGGCATCCAGGCACAAGAGTGAGTGACTGGGGCCCTGCTGGGAGAGAC
Organism: Acrocephalus arundinaceus; assembly: GCA_021534815.1. NCBI lineage: Eukaryota > Metazoa > Chordata > Aves > Passeriformes > Sylviidae > Acrocephalus > Acrocephalus arundinaceus. The sequence goes on from JAJEOU010002265.1 coordinate 102,094, forward strand.
TGGCATCATACTGGACTCATTCTGGGATCATACTGGGAGTTCCTGAGGCTGTGCAAGGGGCAGCTTGGAACACACTGGACGAAAGTGGGAGAAACTGGGAGCAACTGGGAGCAACTGGGAGCATGCTAGGGGCAAACTGCATCATAGAGGGGAATGACTGGCAGTGACTGGGCTCTTACTGGGAATGGCAAATAAATAAATAAATCCTGGTTTATGGTTGTTATGCTGTGTGAATGTGTCCTGACTGTGAGACCTGATCCATATAAATTTCTTCTAACCCTCAGCTAAAATCTTAACTCTTTAAAATCATGATTCAGATCTCCCTGAATGTCGGGGTGCCCCCTGAATGTCGGGGTGTCCCCCCACAGACCCCCTCCGCCGAGGGTCATCTGTGTCCATGTCGAACGAGAGGATGCGACGGTGGCTGTCATCTTCTCCCAGCCTGTCAGGGTGAGTGGGGACCCCTGAGAACCCCAAAAATCACCTTGGTACCGCAAAAAAACCACCTTGGTACTCCCCAAATCTCCTGGATCCCACCCAAATCACCTGGGTACCCCCAAAAAATCACCTGGATACACCTGGGTATATCCCCAATTCACCTTGGTACCCCTCAAAAAATCACCTGGAAACCACCCAGACGTCACCTGGAGAAACCTGGGAATCTCAAAAATCACCTGGGTACCCCATAAATTGCCTCGGTACCCTCAAAAATCACCTGAGAACCCCAAAAATCACCTGGATATCCCCCAAAATCACCTGGATTGCCCCAAAAAGTGTCTGGGTACCCCTCAGATCATCTGGATCTCCCCCGAAATATGCCTGGGTACCCCATAAACCACCTGGTACCCACAAGAATCAGCTGGATACTTCCAAAATCACCTGGGTACCCCTGGGTACACCAAAAATCATCTGGGCATCCTCAAAAATCACCTGAGTATTTCCAAAAAATCACCTGGATACACCTGGGTACCCCCAAAAATTCTTGGGCCCCTGCCCAAACTGGTGGTTGTGAATCCCCACTGCTTTGACTGGGTAGATGCGGTATCCCATTTATCCCATTGACTTGACTGGGTAGACCTGGTGTCCTGTTTACCCCCATTTACCCCCAGTAACCCTTCCCAGTGCTCCATTAATGCCATGGAGCTCCAGTAACCCAGAGCTCCCCCTTTTGAGGGGTTCCCAGGTAATTTTTTTGGGTCCTCAGGTGATTTGGGGGAGTATCCAGGTGTATCCAGGTGATTTTTTGGGGAGTACTCAGATGATTTTTTGGGGGGTTCCAGGGTTATCCAGGTGGTTTTGGGGAGTACCAGGGTGATTAAGGGGGATCCAGGTGATTTTTCTGGCATTCCCAGTGGTCCCCACTCACCCTGATGGGCAGGGGGAAGATGATGGCCACTGTCACGTCCTCCAGTCAATGTGGATGCAGATGACCTCAGTGGCAGGGGGGCTGTGGGGGGACACCCCAACATTCAGGGGGCACCCCAAAACTCCAGGGGAGGGCCCCAGGGATGGGAGGGTGAAAATATATTTTTTTCCCTTCTAGCCAGCCCAAAGGCTAAATCTAGCTCAGTTTCTCAGGGCTTTTAGGGAAATATATTTCATAGAGACAGAAAAAAGATATCAGAAAGGTGGCTCTCACCCCTCACCTTCAGTCCATGCTTTATTCTCCCATGTGGTGCTCCAGGAGCGAGAGGGCGAGGAGCAGAGAGAGGGCAAAACAGGAAAGAGGAAGACAGGGGTTTATCTATCAGCCAATAGGGTCAGAAGGGCACAAGCTTCAGGGGGACTCTGAGGGGAAAAACCATTTCTCAGACGAATACAACAGGAGGGAGCCCTGAGTTACCTCAGGAGAGGATGCAGTGCAGGTACACCCAGGCGCTTTGGTCCGTGGGGTTGGTGAAGACGGCATTCTGCACTAGCTCTGGGGAGGGGCAAAGGGGGCACCCCAAAATCTCAGGGGGGCAGCCAGGGGACACCCCATGATCTGAATGGGGGCACTCAGGTATGTGGAGATGCAGGTCTACCCATTAAACCCAATGGAGATTTTTAAGGCCAAAAGGTCCAACCTCTTGATCCAATGAGGATTTAGGGAAAACAAATCTACTCCTTGAAACCAATGATGTTTAGGGACAAGAGGTCTAGCCATTGAAACCAATGGGGATTTAGGGACATGGGGTCTACCCATTAAAATCAATAGGGATTTTTTGGAAACCATGTCTATTAAGGGCAATGGGATTTGGGGAAACCAGGTCTACCCATTCAAGGAAATGGAGATTTAGTAACACCTTATTTACTTTCTTGAAGTCAAAGGGAATTTTGGGACACCTGGTCTACCACTAATGTGGGGAATTTAGAAAATTTGGTCCAGCCATTATTGGGAATTTAGGGACATCTGGTCCACTCATTGAAAGTGGGATTTTTTTTTTATACATCAGGTCTACCCTTTAAGGACAATTGGGATTTATGGACACCAGGTCTATCTATTAAAAACAATAGGGATTTTAGGACATCTGGTCTACCCATTAGGGACAAAAGGGATTTGAGGTAATCAGGCCTATCCACTGAAACCCATCGGCTCAGTGGGACACTGGGTCTAACCTTAATGAGGGGAGTTTAGGAAATCAGCTGCAGCCATTGATGTGAATGGGAAATTTGGGACATCAGGTCTACCTCCATTGAAGTCAATTGGGGGGATTTAGGACACCAGGTCTGCCCATTGAAACGAATGGGGGATTTCAGGAAAACAGGTCTACCCA
>JAJEOU010002265.1:104859-211098 GCA_021534815.1 Acrocephalus arundinaceus
AGTCACCCTCAGTGTGACCCAGTCTCACCAGCATGAACCCAGCTGCTCCCACTGTGATCACTATGATCCTGTTGCTGCCAGAATAGTTCCAATTGATCCCAGTTCCTCCAAGTTTCCCCTAGAATAGTCCCAATCCCTCTCAGCATGGTCACATGCACTTCCAGTTTTCCCCAGCATAGACCCAGCTGATCCCAATGTGGTTCCAGTCTCCCAGTATGGTAACAGACACTGCCAGTATATCCCAGTATATCCCAGTAAAGTTCTGGTTACCTCAGAATGATCCCAGTCTTTCCCAGTTCTTCCAGTTCCCTCCAGCATGATCCCAGTTCTGGAAGTTGCTTAAATGTGGTCCCAATCGCTCCCAGTAGGATTCCAGTTTCCCCACATGCAGTCTCAGTCCCCTCAGCATGGTTCCAGCCCTTCCAGTTGATCCCAGTTGTTCCCAATGTGTCCACATTTTCCTCCCAACAGTAGCTTTCAGTAACCCCAGTCAGGATCTGTCACACCCATTGTAATCCAGTGGCTCCCAGGATGAACCCAGTAGGACCCAGTCACCCCTCTTTGGTTCCAGTCATCCCCAGTTTGGTTCCAGTCATTCCCAGATACTCCAGTATTATTCCAGTCATGCCCTGAGTGACTGCCTGTCACTCCCAATTTGAGCCCAGTTGCTCCCAGTCACCTCCAGCATGGTCCAGTCACAGCTAGACCTTTTCCAGTCACTCCCAGTCTGTTCCAGTAGGATCCCAGTATGACCCCAGCATGAGAACAGCTCCTCCCATTTACCCCCACTGTGGTTTCAGTCCTCCCAGTGTATCCCAGTTGCTCCAGCATGTTCCCAGTCATTCCCAGTTCTCCTCAGTTGATTCCAGCCTGATTCCAGTTGCTCACAGCCACTCCCAGTCACCACAGTGCAGTCCCAGTTGCTGCCAGTATGATCCAGTATGATCCCAGTCTCCTCCAGCATAGGCCAAGCCTCTCCCATGGTGATCCCAGTAGGATCCCAGTTTCCCCCAGGCACCTTGCAGAGCCCCAGCCATGCTGTTGCCCCAGCCTGCCACGGCCAGCCTGGGGCTGCTCCCGGGGCTTTTCTGTGCTCAGCATTGGCCTGGGCAAAGTGTTCTGGAGAGAGCCTGGGCAAGGAGCCTGCAGCCCCCAGGGCCTGGCCTGAGGCGTCAGCGCTGCCCAGCAGTGCCCATGGCCTGTCCCTGCTGCAGCCCGGCACTGCCACCCCCAGCACTGTGCCCGGCCCCGAGAGCACTCAGGCCTACAGCAACACCAGGCCAGCAGGGCAGCGGGCAGGGCCACGGCAGCAGCACTGGCAACACCAAGGGCTGCTGCGCTGCTGCTGGGCACAGCTGCTGTGCAGCACTGATCTGCCCCCAGCTCTGCACACAGACATTGCTGCTGCAGCTGCAGAGAAGGGAACCAAAGGGGATCTCTGCAGAAAATGTTGCTATAGGGAGATCCTTTAGTTGCTTTAAAGCCACGAAGAGTGCAGCCCCTCATTAACACAGTCTGTGGCAGGGGGAAGGTGGAGAGAAACAAAATGAGGAAAGGCAGAAACAATGACCTTTCTCTGTGGACAAGATTAAAAATAGTAAAACAAAGATTAAGAACCTCCAAATGAAACTAACTAGAATGATCAAAAATTAGTTTTATTCCAAGTCGTTGCACAAACTCGTGAGGAGTTTAATGTTCCTGAACACATCCAGACATCAGTCTACACACTTCAGCCTTGAGCTCCTGGTTCCTCAGGCTGTAGATGAGGGGTTCAGAGTTTGAGGCAGCAACGAGTACAGAACTGACAGGGCCAGATCCAGGGATGGGGAGGAGATGGAGGGGGGCTTCAGGTAGGCAGATGCACCAGTGCTGAGGAACAGAGAGACCACGCCAGGTGAGGGAGGCAGGTGGAAAAGGCTTTGTGCCGTCCTTGCTCAGAGGGGATCCTCATCACAGCCCTGAAGATCTGCACATAGGAGAAAACTATGAACACAAAACAACCTAATACCAAACAAGAACTAACAGCAATGAGCCCAAGTTCCCTCATGTGTGATTCAGAGCAGGAGAGCTTGAAGATCGGTGGGATTTCACAGAAGAACTGGCCCAGGGCATTGCCATGGCACAGGGGCAGGGAAAATGTATTGGCCGTGTGCATGAGAGCATTGAGAAAGGCACTGGCCCAGGCAGCTGCTGCCATGTGGGCACAAGCTCTGCTGCCAGGAGGGTCCCGTAGTGCAGGGTTTGCAGATGGACACGTAGCGGTCGTAGCACAGGATGGTCAGCAGGGAAACCTCTGCTGCAAAGAAAAAGGCAAATGAAATACTTGGGCAGCACATCCTGCAAAGGAGATATTCCTGGTGTCCCAGAGGGAATTGTGCATGGCTTTGGGGACAGTGGTGCAGATGGAGCCCAGGTCGGTGAGGGCCAGGTTGAGCAGGAAGAAGAACATGGGGCTGTGCAGGAGGTGGCCGCAGGCTACGGCGCTGATGATGAGGCCGTTGCCCAGGAGGGCAGCCAGGGAGATGCCCAGGAAGAGGCAGAAGTGCAGGAGCTGCAGCTGCCGCGTGTCTGCCAATGCCAGCAGGAGGAAGTGGCTGATGGAGCTGCTGTTGGACATTTGCTCTGGCTGGCCATGGGCACCTGTTCATGGAGAAAGGACAGGGACAAGTCAGCAGAGGCTGCTTTCAGCCAAACCTGGGCCATTCCCTGTAGACTGTCCCGCTGTGACTCACCCACACTTGTTCCTGCTCTGGGAAAACCTTCCCCAGGTCCCTGCCTGAGCTCCAGTTGTGCTGTCTGAGTGTGCCAGCAGCAGCCAGGCCTGGGTGTGGGGGCTCTCCAGGGGCCATCCCTGCCTGCTGCCCTGGGGTTGTGGCCATGTGGCAGAGGGACAAGGCTGGATATTCAGGATTTGTCAGGGGAATCACTCCTAAGGCAGAAGGCTTGTTGCTATTGCACTCTCAAGCATAAAGGACATGGAGAGCAGGAAGGAATTTTCGCCATTATTTTCCTGCCCACACATCATTTCTGGCTCTCTGAGTTCAGAAATCCCCAGCATTTCTGCTGCACTCACAGTTTGCCACTGAGAGATGAGAGAGGCAAAGGATTCCCTGTGGCACAGGGAAGGTGAGGGGCTGGATGTTCTTGTTCCCAACTGCCCTGGGTTTGCAGCTTTGGCTGCAATCAGAGCACAGTCACACTCCCCTGTCACCCTGGCATAAACCAGACCCTGCCCAGAGCACAGGGATCCCGAATGTCTCCCCCTCTCCAAAGGGCTCTGGGCAAGGTCTCAGCACCCCCTTCTGCCAAGGACACTCCTGGCTCCCTTGGCAAACCCAGCAGCATTTCCTCAGCTCTGGCATCTCTGCACTTCCCCGTGGCACATTCAGGGAACTCCCAGGGGCTCTGGCACAGATTTGCAGCCAGGAGGGCAGCTCAGAGCTGGAAGGACACAGCAAGGAGATCCCCGGCTGTGCCCATGATGGGATCTCAGGGAGGGGGCTCAGCTCATTCCCCTTTCCCATGGACTGCTTTGCCCACAGCCCCACAGGTCCCAGGGAAGCTTGGACACCCCATTGCCATGGCCACAGCTGCCTGGCAGGAATGCCAAGGGCAGTGCCTGCCTCAGCTGCTGCAAAGGCCAGAGCCTCCTGAGGGCACCAGATGACAGGGACAGGATCAGGGCAGTGCAGAAACAAGAGCAGATGTGGTGGGGCTGTGCCTGGGAGGGCAGGGCAGAGACAGCTGGCAGAGAATACCTGTAAATGTTGAGACATTACTTTGATGATCCACTGTGTTCCTTTCAACTCAGAATGTTCTGTGATTCTGTGATTAAAATTCCTCTTGTGATTCTATTATCCTGCTGTTACCTATAATCAAAAAAGAAAAAAACCCTTGTAACAGCTTTAGATCAGTGATGCAAAAACAAGACTTTTATTGGAAGCTTCCAGGTGTCCCAGTGGGATAAAGAATACCTGGCCCCTGATTTTAACAACTTTTTAAAAGGCTGAATAATTAGGATATTTAACAGAAACATCCAAAAGGTAGTTCAGTTTCCCCAGTTACACACCCCTGGGGCAACGCAATTAAGTTAGTCCAAGGGCATCTTTGCCTCACTTATTTCATGACTGCTCACACTCTGGTTAAAAACCAAAATGTTCCTGTAGGCCCTCTTCCTGATAGTAAGTCTAGACAGTATTTCAGGAATGTATTTGGAAGATTATTGTTCTAAAATCTAAGAGAAAGGGTATGAAAGATACCACAGTTAATTAATGATTATACATATAGAAGTAGGTAATAGTAGTTGAGTAGAGTTAATAGGAATTACAGTTTTATAGCTATATAATAGAAGATATATAGCGAAAAATATATGAAAAATATATAAAAAACAAAAATCTATTTGTCATCACCCCAACTCTCCCATGCTTATCCAAACTAAAATTGAAAAACTTTCAGGAAAGCTCCTGATCTTTATAGCAATGCCAGGCTTACCTTCTTTTGGCAAGTGTCCTCCGCAGCTGTGCCCAGGCTGGTGTGGAGCTGGGAGCAGCCCTGCCCCACACAGCCCCTCTCAGCAGCAGCAGCAGCAGCTGCCCTGCTCAGGGTGGCTCCTTCCCCCCACAGCTTCTCCCAGCACTGGCAGCAGCTCCCCGGGCCGGCTGAGAGCTGTCCCTGGCAGGCAGCCGAGTCCCTGGGCCAGCACAGCGCCCTGGGCTGCAGGACCCTGCTCTGCACCACAGCCCTGGGCACCCCTGGCTGCAGCCCCGGCTGCTCAGCCCTGCAGCAGAGCCTGGCCCCAGGGAGCTGCCTTGTGCTGGGCCTGGGCTGGGGCAGCAGGGAAACCCAGCCCTGCCCTAGGGCCACATCCCTGCCCTGCAGCAGCTCCCAGAGTGCTCCTGGAAGGTGCTCCAAGCTGTGGGATGTGGCAGCTTCAGGAGATCCCTGCAGGAGCTGCAGCTTCTCTTCCTCCAGCCAGAGAGTGACTGTTTGCAAGCCTGGGAGGATTTCTCCTCCAGTGAGCCCTGAGTGAGCTCTGCTCTGTGCTGCCAGCCCAGGCTGAGTTGAAGCCCTGTGTGCCTGTGTGCTGTGCCCGGGGTGGCTGCAGGCAGTGCCCCAGCCCTGCTGGGCTGGCAGAAAAGCTGCTCATCCAGAGAAATGTGTTTTTAAGCTCTTTCTGGTTGCCAGGATTCGCTTCGGTGCCAGGACCCCAGCCCTGCTCATCAGCACAGACACAGCACAAAAACTTTAATGACCCTCTCAGGGCTTTGTGCTGAGGCCTTGAACATCAGTCCCTGAGAGGGAGCTGAAGAAACCTCTCCAGAACTCCAAGGCAGAAGCCAACTCCAAAGTTTCTGGAAGTTTTAATTGGTCCCACTGAGGGACACAACACAGAAAGTGTCCCCAGGCCCCAGGCAGAGCAGAGAACTGCAGGCAGGGATGACAGGGGGGGACAATGAGAAGCCAAGTCTTGGTGCCCTGGGCCACAGCAGCTTCTGTGCCACCAAGGACACTGAGGAGACCCCTTGTCCTGAGGCCCTGGGGCCTCCTGGCACAGCCCCAGCAAGGCTGGGCACTGTCAGCCCCTTGTCCTGCCCTCAGCATCCCCCTCCCATGCCAGTGGCCTCCAGGATGTGCTGGAAGGAGTCCCTGGGGAAGGAGCCTTGGTCAGCAATGGCCCTGGGGGGCTCCTTCATGCTGCCAGGGGCTGCAGGTTTTTCCAAGGCCTTTGGGTTTGGCTTTTGCCTTGGAGTCTCTGAGAGGTTTGTGCAATCCTGGCCTCCAATTCTCTGCTTTAATGAGTCCCTTGAGAGGCTTTGTCAGTAACAACACTCCATAGCATTTTTTCATGCTTCAAGGTACTCAGGGGTAATTTAAGTACCTTTTATGGCCACTGAGTGTCTGAGAGGGTTTATCTGTAATCCTGGCCTGCAATTCCATCCTCCAAGGAGTCCACAAAGAGACTGTCTTGGGCATGGACATCAGTGGGACCCATGAATGCTGAGGAACACTTTGGGTTTTTCTTCTGACTTTGACTCCTGGAAAGGTTTGTGCAATCTTCTCTCAGGCCCTGAGGTTCCAGGGCTCAGCACCAAATGCACGACGGGGCTCATTAGAATCAGTCAATTCCTTACAAACCATGGCTGTGCCTTGATTTCCCTCTGGACTGGTGAAGTTCATTAGGAAGTCTTTTTTCCTAGTGTTATGGAGAAATCTTTCAAAGAGCTTCTAATAAATCCACATTCCTATTTTCAAGGGAGAATTTTTCTCTTTAGAGAAGAGGTGATTGCAGCATTCAGTGACTGATATTGACCCAGGGTCTCTCCTCAGGAGGTCTGGACTGCTCAGAGAAGCTGTGCCTTGAGGGCTGACCCAGTGTGCACAACCTTGTTTCACATTCCCCAACCCCATCCTGTCTCCCCTCACTCACCTGGGAACTGCTTTGCTCAAAGAACTGCCTGCACTCAGGAAAAGAGGAGATTTCTACATTTTTAGCAATCTAAAACTCCAAAGTTTCATACAGTCTTCTCAAGCGTGTGCCAAGCCCAAGGTGCCACCAAGGAGGTTCCCCTTCCCCAAGGCAGAACCATGCAAGGAATGTTTGAGACACACAGGAAGTTCTGCCATAAACACAAATCCAGTGTTGGCTGAAGGCAGAATCAGACCAACTGCTGAAGGACAGACAAGCTTTGAACTCCTTGCAGCTCAAAGCTGTAGCTGGGTGTTGGAAGAAGCCACGGGAGACAAGTCTCATGCTATCATGATCAACAAGCCTCGTTTATTGATTTCAATGTTATCACATTTATACAGGCAGTAATTAGCTCATACATATTGCAAAAGTATAGCTCATGATTGGCTATGTCTCTTATAATGCACGTATTTTTGCAGTTAGCCTTGCAGTTGCAACTTTCTTAGCTTTGTGTACTTTCCCACATACCATGTATTCTCGACTTCCCCGTTGCTATGAAACATCTGTGCTCAAGGGCAGTGTTTTCTTGCCGTAGGTCATGTAGCCCTCAGCTACACTCTAACCAATTTGATATTAATATGGCCTTTGCTATGCAGCCATTCATTTGCTAAATTCTCCACACTTCCCCCGTTTTCTTTTAGCACTAGCAAAGAGGTGTTCCATTTGTCGTTTACCAACTTCATCAAAGCGTTTTGCAAGCATTTAAAAAGACAAGGCAACAATAATAATAACACAGAAATCACAATTCCTACTGTAATTAAATGCTGTAACAAAGAATTTAGCCAGGGTCCTAAACCCAAAACTTTTAGCCAGTTATCAAGCCCAAAGCCAGAGTCTTGCCGCAAATGTGTGGTCAGTGTGTGCAAAGTGTGAAATTGTGCATGTATAGAGCTGGAGTGGTCTGATAAGTTCATACAACACATCCCTTCAAACATTTCACAACCGTACCCTTGTGCTAATAATAGAAAATCAATTGCAGCCCTATTTTGTAGCGTGGCATGTCTTACCGAGTCTACATCTATCAATAATTGAGATAGTGCTACCAAGGTGGCATTTGTCTGTTTCGCCAACCAACAACCTAATTTGTTTTGCGTAGTCAAAGCTTCGGCTGCAGTGACACCTGGAGCAAAAAAGGATGCTAATACTCTTTCTTCTGTTGACCAAAAGGTTACTTCGTCCCGACATTCTGGTTTGAATGCATGTGTCATTCTCCTGACTCTGTGATGTTGCTTATGCATCTGGAGAATCATAGAAGTGTTTGGTGTAAGCAATGTTAATCGACCCAATGTGCATGGCCCTCCCTCTATCTTTGAGGGAATTCCGGCCCAAGCTCGATCACCACAAATTAAAAATACTCCATAAGGCAATGCTATGGGATTATTGGATGACAGAGATATGTTGGAACTTGTATAGTTGCACCATTGACTGTCATTTCTATAAATGGCCAATGTAGTGTTAACATTTATCGGGTATGACATATTGACACCTTTTCGTCCAGGTCTGGCATGATATACACTTGTCCAATTGAAATATATGCAGCAATCCGCTTTTAAGGAACCCAATATCTCAAGTTCCTGAGGCTCCAAAGACGCTATAGGGAAATGGGGCATCACTTGATCCCATTGATCAGCATAAAGATTTGTGTCATTTGATTTACAATTATGTGCCGACTGTGGACAGGGCAGCTCATCCAAGGGCACTCCTACTAAACACATAGAAAAGGGGTCACCGGGTGAGGATAATGCCAAACATATTGATTCCTGTCCTGTTTTGTTTGCTAAGGTTACCCAGATGTTTTCCTTGGGCTGTGGGGGTACCCAATAATGACTAGCAACGCTACAACAGTATAACGCTATAAAGAGCAATGTCAGGTTAATCATTGTGGCTTTCTTTTCTGAGTTTCTTTTTATCTTTTTGCTTGCGCCTCTCGGCTGCTATCTGTCGAAATCTGCAGTAAAGCTCTTCTCAATCCTGCGGTTTCACCGCCCACTGCCGAGGGATTTTACAGATAACATCACACTGCTTCCATAACACTTGGGAAGTACTAAGAGCCTTAGCTCTCCATGTCAGATGCCCAAGTTCCCACCGAGCATATGCTAAGGCCTGTTGTTCTGTACTTTCAAATAATTGAACAGCTAGAGGAAATGGCAACTTAGTGCTTGACTCTAGAGTTTGCTGAATGTTTTCATTCTTCTATTTCTCTCTACAGGAAGGACACCACAGCTCTCCCTGGATCCGCGTCTGATGAACCCAACTATCCCCCCCACAACCCCCACAATGTATTAGTAACCAAGTACAATGATTACGGACCCAACAGTTCAGGCATGCACGAAGTCTCAAATCTCCAGTGTTATAAGTAGCTAAGCAAGCAAGCAAGTACACCAGTTGTTGTGGGGTCCGTACATCCACCTGGGCTGGACTAAAGACAGTCTGCAAAAAGGATCGATGTGGCTGAATCAGTATCTTCAGATGCAGCTGTATGTTCCTGACGGTCTCCACCTTGAGGCGGGCTCGCTGGTTTAACCCAGCGCGCAGGAATCCACTCTGAGCCTGTGGGGGTAGAGACACAAAGGTAACCCCTACCCCAGTAAAGCACTTTAGCCGGGCCTTTCCACACTCCTGTCTTAAGGCATTTATAATTAACCCACATCTCAGCCTGTTCATCCTTTTCTGTAATGGACCTGTCGATGTGATGAGACACAGCTGCTGGAACTTCTGATGATCCAAAAATACAAAGATAATTTAAAACAAACAATGTTTTAGACAGCTTTTCCTGTACATCCAAAATATCTTTGAACTTCTCCAAATATCTTTTGAGTGTACCATTTGCTCTTTCCACTATAGCCTGTCCTCGAGGGTTGTGGGGTATCCCTGTCACATGTTTAACTCCCCATTGTTGTAGGAATCTCTGGACTCTCTGACCAGTATAGGAAGGTCCATTATCCGTTTTTACCTGATTGCAAACCCCCATTACAGCAAAACAGCTAGTTAGGTGTCTGATTACGTGAGATCCCTATTCCCCTGGTTGGGCAGTAGCCCAAATAAAGTTACTGTATGTGTCAATAGTGACATGCAAGTATTTCAGACGACCAAAGTTAGGCACATGAGTGACATCCATCTGCCAAATGTCATTGACTGCTGTTCCTCGAGGGTTGACCCCTATACCTAAACCCACACCATTGTTATGATTTGCACAAATAGGGCAACTCCTGACAATAGCTGTGGCGTCTGCATGTGAGATCTGAAACTGTTTTTGCAAACCCTTAGCGTTCTGATGGAACATGGAGTGGGCCTCTCTAGCCAGGGTGAACTGGGACATTGGTACCGTAACTGCAGTGGATACCAGTTTATTCGCTCTTTGGTTTCCCTCCCCCAGACCAATGTCCCATTGGTGGCTTCTAATGTGAGTAATAGAATAGGGCTCAGTCCTATTTCTCAAGGCACGCCTCAATTGTAGAAACAGCTTATACAGTCTCTTGTTCTGAACCTCCTTAATGGTGGCATCCTCAATTCTTGACACAACCCCTACTACGTAAAGTGAGTCAGATACTACATTTAAGGGTTCACTTATGTGAGTCACTGCCCATACTACAGCTAAAAGCTCCAAGGTTTGTAAACTATCCTCAGGCTCTGCTTCCAGGATTTGCTGATGCCATTCTTTTCCTTTCTTCCAGACTACAGCCGCTCTGCGTGTCTTCTTTCCCGCGTCGGTGAAGGCTGTTATGGCATTGGGAATAGGCTTTTCTTTCCTCAATGGTTTGCTGATCCAGCTCCATTCACCAATCCACTGTAACATCCTGGGCACAAGAGACCCTGTCTCTATTTGCGCTCCTGAGGCCAGCAATGCTTCAGCCAGGTCGACAGAATTTAGAAGATACCAGTCCAGTGTGGCTTTTTCCATGGGCAGGTTAATTGTCGCTGGTTCCAGACCGTTGATCTCCATTACACGCATACGCCCCTTCTTGATTACTGCTGCCAAGTTTTCAATTTTTGTGGTTATTGTTTTCCGTTTCTGTAAAGGCGGTGAGATCCATTCCAGTACTCTCTCCCCCGTTTTCTTTTGAGGTTGGGTAACTGCTCCTAAGAGATGCATGTCAGCGTGCCAAATAGTGAGATGTAAAGGCAATTCAGGATCCATCCGTGACACAAAGCCTTTTAAAACACAGTCCATAATGTGCTGCAAGGTTTCCTGTTGTTTTTCAGTAAGTGTCACAGGAGTACAGGGATCAGTGCCCTTTAGCAAGGGCTGCAGGTCCTCCAACAGGTTGTTGGGAATGCCTGTGACAGGCTTTAACCACTGCAAGTCACCCAAGAGTTCCTGAGCTTCATGTAATGTGGTGATTGTAGTACTAATTAATAGCTTCTGTGGTTTAATCCTTTGTTCAGTAATAGTCCAACCCAGATATTTCCAAGGTGCAGTCCTTTGTACTTTTTCAGGAGCGACGATGAGGGAGAATTCTGCTAATGTTGTTACAATGTCCTCTATTTGCTCATCTGTGAATGGTACCTCCTGAGAAAACAAAATATCATCCATGTAATGATAAATGATAGTTCTGGGCATCTTTTGTCGAAGTGGCTGTAGTGCAGTGTCAACATAAAGCTGACATAAGGTGGGTGAATTACGCATTCCTTGTGGCAGAACAGTCCATTCGAACCTTTTATCAGGTTCTCCTCTATTAATTGCGGCAAGGTAAAAGCAAACCGTTTAGTGTCTTGTGGGTGCAAGGCAATGGTAAAAAAGCAATCCTTTAAATCAATGATAAGGATGGGCCAATTCTCCGGAAGCATAGAGGGGTTAGGAAGTCCTGGTTGCAGTGCCCCCATGGGTTCCATTTGACGATTGACAGCTCTCAAGTCATGTAATAGCCGATATTTTCCAGATTTCTTTTTTATCACAAATATTGGAGTGTTCCAAGGGCTGGTAGACAGTTTCAAGTGTCCTTGTGCATATTGCTCCTGGACTAACTGATGAGCTTGCTCAAGACTTTCCCGTTTTAGCAGCCATTGCTTAACCACTACAGGTTCCTCGGTAGTCCAAGTAAGTGGTAGCGGGAAAGTCCAAGCAATGGCCATTACCCTAAAGGGTGCTCATTGGTAAGGACAAGCCCCAACTGAGATAAAACATCCCGACCAATAAAAGATGCCACTGTAGGAGGAAGTGGAGCAATAGAAAATGATGCTGCAGCCTGCTTGCCATCTATTTCCACCTTGAGTACGGGTGTGCGGTTTGCCAGTGTCATTCCACCGATCCCTGTCACTGTGATAGCAGAGGGCTGCACTGGCCAGTCCGAGGGCCACTCTCCAGGGGCGATAATGCAGGTGTCGGCCTCCGTATCTAACAATCTGATCAATGTAATGCTCCGATTCTGAAAAGAAAGTTGACATGGCCTTTTTGGACGAGTTGTCAAATCAATAGTGAGCAAGGTTAACCCTCCAGTTGAGCCAAAGCTTCCCTGCCGTCTGGGATCCTTTTTAAAGGGTATCAATCCCTTTGTCATCTGTGGAAGCGGTATTAATTGAGCTAGCTGTTGTCCTTTTGAGACTTTTACTGGAGGGTAGGGGGTGTGGACCATGATCATAATTTTCCCCCTCATAGTCCAAATCTATTATACCCGGTATTACAAATAGTCCCAACATGCTTGCAGACGATCGGCCTAAGAGTAGTCCTCTGACTGGTTGTCTATTTATCAGGATAGGCCCAATTAGTCCTGTGGGGATCTTTTGTGGTTGACTGGTCATAATTGTAACGTCTATTGAGGCTGCCACGTCCAGGCCGAGGCTCCCCCGGTGGCTGGTTGTAATTGCTGTTGAGTCCTGATGGCATTGCAGCTGCAATTTGTGTCCCCGTGCGGCAGCTGCTCGCGCTGCTTCTCGAGTTTCCCGGTTTCCTGCGGCAGGCGCTAGTGTTGTGCGTATTGGATTGGCATTTTCCACACCAGACTCCTGTCGCTCCACACTCGCGGCGAACATGTCCAAAGCCTCCGCAGCGAAAACATTTTACACGGCTATTGTTGGTTGAGCGAGGACGAGAGTTCTCCGCAGCGGCCACTTGGAGGGGTGCAAGAGCTGCCAGGACCTGAGTTTGCGCGGCTTTTGACTTCTCCTGTAATGACTTTGCCTGTTCTTGTAACCTTTCCCCTATCTTTTGCAAAGCATCCACTAAAAAAGCCTGAGAACCCGATGGAAGGGAGGCTGCCTTCTCTAATAAGTCCGGGATTGTCCAGTCCCCCGGCATAGTATTAATAAGGGTTCTAGTTGAGGAATTACAATTCTGTAATACACATTGTTTTAGTAAGGCCCCTTGCATAAATTCAGCCACCCCAGCTTTTGTTATAGCATCCATTAGTTTATCTACGAAGGTGCCTAGTGACTCCTCCTACCTCTGTTTTATCCCCATGTAAATGGGCGTACCCCCTGGTGTTTTAATTTTCTCCATGGCTCTTTTAGCTACAGCCATTATCTCTCTGCATTTGTCCGGTCCAGACAGTGCCTGTGCACTCGCGAGTACGCGCCCAAACCCATTAATTTATCAATGGTTATGCCATGCAAAGGATCTCCCTGAGCTCTCTGAACGTTAGCTGATAACTTAGCCTTTTGTTGCCAATGTGCATTAAACAACAACATCTGATGAGGGGTATAAATCAATCGTGCTATGCCTCTAATATCAGAAGGAAGCATCACGTGGGCGTTAAAAAGATAATCAAGCATTTGTTTAACTGGTTCACTAGTAACTCCATAACTTCCCACCGTAGCACGCAATTGGGCTAGCATTTTCCAATCTAATGTTGTAATAGCTGCCTGCAACCCTCCTTGTGGATTAGGCGTATAGACGACTGGGAACACTAAGCTCTCACTCGCGGCTGTTACTAGGTCATTGTCTCCCTCCTCCACCCCCCGCCGGGCTAGCATAGTCCACAGCTCACGCCTTTCTCTAGCCATAGTCCACGCGAGGTCAGATTCAGCCCCTGGGACAGGCTCAGGGTTTCCGGGGGGGTTGGCCGCCTGGGGAGGACAACAAAGAGCTGACCTTTCGGGCTCATTAACAGTGTCGTCTGCCTCCTTCCAAGGGGGTGCAGATGGTGCCGGAGCCGGCAGATTAACGGTTGTAAAGGCGGGGGGTTTGGAGTACTAGCATTCCACTGCAATTCATAATCCTTATTCCTTTCTTGTGCAACTTTCACCTCCTCAGCTGCCCTCTTTTCTGCCTGACTCATTAACAATTCATTTTGCACCACTTTCCACAACTTACTCATCTTTTTAGCGGATTTATCATCTTCTAATACTAACTCCCAGAGCTTATCCCCAAAGTTTCTCCACTCCTCCACATCATGAACAGTATGAGGATTAACAAAGAAACCGTAAGAGATAGCAAACGTAAGAAGAGAGGGGAGCTCCTTGTCTAAGTCTCTCCCCTTAATCTGCCTTTTCCTTAGAAATGCTGTGAATAAATCATAAGCCGCTTGCCTGTCCATACTCACGTCAGCGCTGTTGCAGCCCCTCCAGGTCTCGGCAGCATGTATCGGCCGAGCCCACCGCTGTGGTCACTCGGGACTCGGAGCCCCTTCTAGTGCTCTGTAGTCGTCCCTCTAGCTGCAGGACCCGAACCCAACGCAGCCTCCAACAATCGTGGTAGCGTGTTCTCCCCCGTTTTCTTCTGGCCAGCAGAAACGACAGGGCGATATCACGTCGTCAGGGTCACCATTTGTTGGAAGAAGCCGCGGCAGACAAGTCTCATGCTTTTCATGATCAACAAGCCTCGTTTATTGTGTTCAGTGTTATCACATTTATACAGGCAGTAATCAGCTCATACATATTGCAAAAGTATAGCTCACGATTGGCTATGTCTCTTATAATGCACGTATTTTTGCAGTTAGCCTTGCAGTTGCAACTTTCTTAGTTTTTTGTACTTTCCCACATACCATGTATTCTCGACTTCCCCGTTGCTATGGAACCTCTGTGTTCAAGGGCAGTGTTTTCTTGCCGTAGGTCACGTAGCCCTCAGCTACACTCTAACCGATTTGATATTAATATGGCCTTTGCTATGCAGCTATTCATTTGCTAAATTCTCCACACTTGACCATGTCCAGCACAGCTTGTCCTGCCCTGTCCCACAGCTGCTGCTGTGTCACTGCAGGCTGCACACTCCCATCCTGCTGCCCCCCTGGCTCTCCCCTGACATTGCCAGCCCTGCCCTGACCCCTGCCCAGGGAATATCTGCCACCCCCCCAAACAATGGGCTGGGGGTGGGAAAGTGTTCCTGAGGGCACAGGGAGGGGACAGCTGGGCCGGACTGACCCAAGGGATCTCCCATGCCTTGTGAGGTCATGGGCAGCAATAAACTGAGGGAAAAGAAGGGGGATGGGGGTGGTGGTGAGGGCTGTGGATGTCTTTTATTAAGATATTTCTCAAAGCAAGCACAAAGTACATGTACTCAATCCTTTCCTGCCAGGAGCTGGCTGGACGTTTTCTGCTGATGGGAAGTAGAGGATTGATCTCATTTGTTATTTCTGTGCTTCCACATGTGGCCTTTGCATTTTGAGGCCCTTGCTGAGGAGGGTGGTCACAGCAGGGACACGCAGCAGGACAGTGACCAAGCTGCCACAGCACCCTGGCCTTGAACCCACAGAAGGGCTGGGAAGGGGAGTGTGGAGGTGGGAAGAGCAGGTGTGGAAAGAGCCAGGGCCATTGTCCCTGGCTGTGCCACCTCTGCTGGGAGCCTCTTTCTTCCACCTCTGCAAAAAAATCATTAGTTAATTCAGATGCACAGGGAACAAAGCTTTTAAAAGTCGTTGAGATACAGAACAATGGCAGATATTCATGTAGAAATGTCGTGAGTACTGATATTCCTTTTTGGAAAAGATAACAGTAGGAATGTATTAAAAAAATGCAAAAATGGAAAAAAAGACAAAAAGACTGAGATTGAAATAAGTTATATTCAGAAGATTCTGCAGAAGAAAAGAGGCAGTTTATTGCTTTTGAAATCCAGTCAGCAGTTTTCTCACGGACTCCACAAGTTCCTTATTCCTCAGGCTGTAGATTGGGGGGTTCAGTGATGGAGGCACCACTGAGTACAGAACTGACAGGGCCAGATCCAGGGATGGGGAAGAGATGGAGAGGGGCTTCAGGTGGGCAAATAAACCACTGCTGACAAACAAGGACACCACAGCCAGGTGAGGGAGGCATGTGGAAAGGGCTTTGTGTCCCAGGAGGCCCCACATTTACAAAGCAGAGCCTGGCATCCATGGGATTCCATGTTGTCACAATGCTCTGCTGAGTTCCATGGGGCTGTGCTGGGTCACAGTGGATATGGAGTTCCACGTGCCCTGGCACTATCCAAGTGGCACCTGGCTTCCATGAGGCCCCGCTGTGTTTGCAGTTGGCACTTGGTTCCCCAAGATGTCACTGTGTCCCAGTGGTCTCCTGGGTGCCATGAGGCCCTGCTGTGTTGATGCCTTCAAGAACCTTGAAATAAAGGAAACACCCTTTGGAGATAATATTATAGAGGAGGAAATAGAAAGGCTGATCTTTCTTGGAGGCCTCCAAGGGGCAGATATGGAAAATGTCCACAAAACACCCACATCCCCCCACCATGGGGTGAAAACAGATTTATATTTTTAGCAAACTTGCATAATTGATTAAAAAGATCACCAATTAGCAGAACAGGTGGTGAGGCATGACAAAGTTCTGTGGCATGAGTCACTCTATCCCTGTCTAGACACTTCAGGACAATAAGGAAGCAAAGCAACAACACAACAAACCAAATCCAGGCAATCAAACCAGAAATGAACCGAGAAGTGTCCTTGTGTGTGTATGAGACAAGTGAGGGCAAGGATAAAAGGAACATGGTCTAAAACCTTAACAGAGCTCAAACTTAACTTCTACCTTAGCCTTAACTTACTCCTAAACTTCATAATTTAGCTAAAGAGCAGCAGTTTTCAGTATTTATGTTAACTTATAGCCTATGACTTAACCATTTACATGGAGGAATCATATTTAACGTATTTAACTTTTATTAAACCTGGAATTATGGTAAGGCACTTCACAACACACTGACTCAGAAAACTCTAAACCCTACAACTTCAAGTTACTAAGATTTCGAGAAGAGAAAGTGAGGGGAAGAGAGAGAGAGAAATCCACAGTCAGGGCTTTGTATCCAGCGCCAATCTCACCTGCTGTGAGCTCTGGGGCCATAAGTCATTTTAGTGTCACACCTGTGTCACAACCTTTACCTGCCCTGTTCCCTTCCACAGGTGGGGTTTTTGGGGTGCCAGGGGCTTGGCAGCCACTTGGGGCTGGACCAGAGGCTGCAGTGGCTGGGGCTGGGGCACTGACCATCCCAAAACCACCTCATCAACGTGGGATGCACCAAAATTCCTTCAAGAACGTGGAAAACCCAAAAACTCACTAAGAAACAGGTTCCCTCTCCATTCATCATTCCCAGCTTTCAGCTGTCTCATTCCAGACTTCACCACACCCTCCTAATCCCCATCCAAACCTATGCCACCCCTCTTGGACCTCAAGATCCCCTATCCCAAGCCCTATTTTCCCCATCCCACCCCTCCCAATCCCCATCCCACCCATCCCGCCCCATCCAATGCCCATCTCACCCCTCCTGATTTGCAGCACAATTTGCCCAAACCCCTTCAAACCCCATTCCACCCTCAGGGGCTCTGCAATCGAGTCATTTTGGGGTGGGATTGAGCAGTTTTCAGTGGCACTGAGTGGTTTGGAGGTGACAGATGGAACACACTGGACGCTAGGTTCCGGTGAAGCCCGGCCAGCTCTGACTGCAGCCACGTGGTCAGGAGTGGCCGTGCTCGGGCTGCGAGCAGTCTCAGGAACGGGGCAGAGCAGAGCTGCCTTCTGCTCTCTGCGGGCCCTGGATATCGTCGGCGTCTGGGCTCGAAGGGAGAGTCAGAGAAGGCTCTCTCTTGGAGATCTTTGTTCTGCAAAGGCTGCTGCAAGAGAGAGAGCCAACAGGGAAGGTTTGACATCATGGGAATGAAGTAACAGGTGGGTCTGGGGAATGATGGACAAGAGGGCAGGCAAAGGGAAAGCCTAGGGTAAAACCAACCAAACCAAATATTGGGGAGATAACAGGAACTAACCAACAGGAGAATCACTTATCTAACACTTATCAAATACATAATCATCTCTTTGAATGCCATGAAATGGAGACAACTACACCAAATATCCCCCAAACTCCCAAACCCTCCCAAGTATCTCCCGAATCCCAGATTCCCCAGAAAACAAAGTAAAAAGTGAGGCTTTAGATGCCTTTGATGAGTTTGTTGGTTTGTACCCATATTCTGTGTGCTTTAAAAGGGATGAAGATAAATCAAAAGATATTTAGAGGCAAACTAAAACAACCACGAGCCACTTCCAAGGGTTGATCATGGGAAATGTGCGTCACCAGGTCTCTTCCCAGTATGGGTCCTTCTATGCGGGTTGAAGTTTGAGCAGCGCATGAAGCTCTTCCCACAGTCTTGCAGGGCTTCCCTTACCAGTGCCTCAGTTGATGTTGGGTCAAGTAAGAGCTGGCTGAGAAGCTCCTCCTACACTGGGGACACTCATAGGGCCTTTCCCCAGTGTGGATGCGCCAGTGGGCGATGAGAGTGGAATTCTTCTTGAAAGCCTTCCCACAGTCGGGGCAGCGGAAGGGCCTCTCCTCTAAGTGAATCTGCTGGTGCACGAGGAGATTGGAGCTGGTCTGAAACTTCCTCCGACACTCAGGACACTCATAGGGCCTCTCCCCTGCATGAATGCATTGGTGGGTCACAAGGTGGGAGCTGCAGCTGAAGCCTTTTCCACATTCCTCACACTCATAGGACCATTACCCAGTGTAGATCATCTGGTGGCAGATCAGGTTGTTGCTCTGGATGAAGCTCTTCCCAAACTCCAAACACTTGTTTCCCTCATCCCTCCACTGCCAGGGACTTTGTGGGACAAGGGAGTTCTGCTGTGGGTATGGAGGGAGGTCCAAGTGCAGCCACTGGAGGGGAAGCCCAACTCATCAGGTTTGTGTCCTTTGAGGGACCAGGAACTGGTGAGATTTGGAGGCACAGAAAGGTTTCTTTTCATGGCTAACATAAAAAATGGGAACATTTACTAAACATCAAAACACTTCCCACAGCTCCTTGTGACATCCCAGCAACAACTGACATGTCCACCATCTACAAGAGATTGCCGTATAGGAAGAATTTTAGTCAAATACAAAAGAAGTGATATAAAATACAAAAATACAACTAAGAGTCTGACTAAGGTGGTATTTAATCTTGTGAAAGATGGGGCAACTCTCTGAAGCAAAAAGGATGAAGCCAGTCAAGGGAGACACATTGGAATGACCAGAGAACAGCTGCAGGAGGAAATCTGGGAGAAACAGGGAGGACATAGATCCAGCTCCTCTACATGAATAAATGACCTAAACCACAGCCATTTAAACAGGAGAGCTGGAACCTCCTGAAAAAAGAGGGTCATGACATATTAGACTGTATGTTGGTGAAAAAGGTACAATGGAAGATCAGTATTCTCCTTCCATCAGTAGAAGAATCCAGGAAATTCCTGTTCCTGGTGGGAAAACTGCCAATTCTTAAAACAACTTAAGTGACCCAGATAATAAAGATTTGCTTGTATATTATGAAACTCCCAGAAATTAAAACCTGTGCCCCTTTCCAGGCAGACATCAGTTGTGTGCCCATGAACTGGCAGTGCCACTTGTGCCCTGAGGTGCCCAGCTGGGACTGGCATCTCACAGAGAGGAGCTGAGGGAGAGCAGAGCACCTTGCAAGCTGCAGGTCCCTGACAGCCCCGCAGGGCTCCCATCCCATCAACATCTGCTCTGCTCCAGTCTGAAACAGGGACCAGCATGGTGCCAGGATCATCAGAGAACTGAGGTGTGTGCTGGAATTCAATCCCCTCCCCATCCCGCAGCAGCCCTTCCTTTCCCTCCTCCAGCCTTGGTCTCCAGCACAGCCATGGAGGCTCTTTGGGCTCTGGAGTTTTCCTGCAGCCACCAAGGGCAGCTGAGCTGTGCCTTTGGCACAGTCAGGCCTGCCCAGCATTGCAGGCAATGCCCAGCAATTCCTTGTGTGTGCCTGGCCTTGCTGTCAGCCCCGGCAGCGGCTGCGTGGCCCCTTTGTGCGGCACTGGCCCAGCCATGGTGCCACAGCCCCTGTGCAGGCCCAGGGCAGGACAGGAGCATTGCAGCTGGGAAGGGCCCCTGTGCCGTGGTGCCCACAGCAGCCTTGGGGCTCTGTGCCCCATGGCCTCCCTGCTGGGCAGCCTCTGCCAGCTCCTGCACAGCCCGGGCCACCTGTGGGCCTGCACAGACAGCCCTGCCATGGGCTCTGCTGGGCTCTGGGCCAGCAGAGAGGCCACGCAGGGCTGGCCATGGCCGGCAACAGGCCCTGAGCCCTGCAGGAGGATGGAGCTGGGCCACAGCCAAAGTGCCCCGCAAACCTGGGCTGAGCAGCCAGGGCTGGCAAGGGCTGGGGACAGAGGCTGGCGCTGACAAATGTCCTGGGCCCCCTCCCTGCTCTGGCCATGCCACCAAGGGCACAGAGCAGCCTCCTCTCTGGGCCCCTTGCCTGTTTTCAATGCCTTCCCCAGGCGCTGGCCCTGCCCCACAAGGCCTGGGCTGAGTCTTGCCCCTGCACGCTCACCCAGGCTGAGATGGACACTGATGCTTTCTCTGCCAGGCTCTCTCAGCCCAGCCCAGCTCCCTCCAAGCTCTGCCAGCTGCCCTGAGCTCTGGGCAGCACCAAGGGCCTCTCCCCAGCACAGCCCAGCTGCCTCTGGCCCCACAGCTCTGCTCAGGCCAGGCTGCTCTGGGCAGGGGCCCCACGGCCTCAGCCCCTGGCAAGGGCACAGCAGCAGCTGCAGCTCAGACAGGATTCAGCCCCAGCCATGGGGAAGGTGCTGGGCCAAGGAAAAAGGAGGCTCCCTGTGTGCCTTGCTCCCATCTCGCTGAGGTGCTGAGAGCTCTGCAGCCCCTGCTGCCATCCCATCTGCCCAGGCCAGCACAACATCGGTGGCCTTGGGGTCCTCCAGAGATGCTCCTGCTGCAGGCCCAGGGCCCATGCCAAAGCTGGGGCACCAGAAAGCTGTGCCCATTTCTGTTCATTGCTGCTCTGATGAGGATGCATCCTCAGGTCCTTGGAGGTTGCTGATGAATTTTACTACTCCAGAGGCCTCTTTCTTTTTGAGCTCATGAGTTCAGGAATTCAGAGAGAAAAGCTGATAAACATTTGTTCAAAACACCCGAACAAGAAATGTACGTGGGAATAATTTCAGTTTTCAAAACTTCTGTGGTCAATCAGGGAGATTAGACAAGGTAATTCAACATGGATATATTGTATTGAAAACAATGCAGAGAATTGCTTTGTGCTGTTACATTTTCTTTTCCTGTTTATAGATTGATATCAGCAATGTCAATTGATATTCATGCCCAGCACCTGCTAATGCAGTCTGAACAGATATGAAAATCAAGACCTTTCATGGATGATAATCAATCAGACTTTATCTCCACTCTCTCTCCACCATTTCCCTCACCCAACCCCTGGCACTCCCATGGATCAGGAACAGTGTGGCCAGCAGGAGCAGAGCAGTGATTCTTCCCCTGTGCTCAGCACTGGTTGGGCAGCACCTTGAGTGCTGTGTCCAGTTCTGGGCCCCCAATTTACGAAAGATGTGGAGGGGCTGGAGAGTGTCCAGAGAAGGGCAACAAGGGTTGTGAGGGGTCTCAGAGCACAAGTCCTGTGAGGAGTGGCTGAGGAAGCTGAGGTTGTTTATCCTGAAGAAGAGGAGGCTCAGGGGAGGCCTCATCACTCTTTGCAACTCCCTGACAGGAGAGTGCAGACAGGTGCGGGTCGGGCTCTTCTCTGTTGGAACAGTGACAGGACAAGAGAACACAGCCTTAAGCTGCACCAGGGGACATTAAGGCTGGACATTAGGAAATATTCCTCACAGAAAGGATGATCGGGCATTGGAATGGGCTTCTCAGGGAGGTGGGTGAGTCACCGTCATTGAAAGTGTTTAAGGAAAGACTGGATTTGGCACTGAGTGCCATGGTCTCGGTGACAAGGTGGTGTTGGGTCACAGATGTGACTTGATGCTCTCCAAGGTTATTTTCAGCCTGGTTGATTCTTTGATGATGGTGAGTGTCGAGATTTCAGCACATCTTCATTGAAGACTAGAAGCTGGGTAGTTTTAAAAGAAGTCCTTTTTTTAATTGTTAAATCTGTCTCATGAAGGCAAAGTTATTAGAGTCTGTAGCCGTATGCAGAAGCCTTCTTACATAAAGTTTCTAAGTCCCAAGCAGTAGCAGCAGCCAGAGACGCAGTAATGGCATCAGTAGTCTGTTTCCCATGAGGGTCTTTGCAGCAGCAGGAGCAACAACAGTGTCATTGCTGTTTTCAGGAATCCTATATGCAGGTGTGTGTTTTCAAAGCAGTACATTTTTATTCTATTTTTAGCCAATGAGATACTTTCACGAATTTTCTATGGTCTTTCCGGGCCAAACCTAAGTTAAGATTGATGTTAGACAGTATTTGTAATTCTTACAGAAATTCTTTACATATAATTCTATCTGTTCTATCTAGCAAGGCTACATTATTTTTACTATGACTAGAATTTACCAAACTTTGCAAAAGGCAATCTTTTTGAACTTTAAACAAGGCCTTAGGGCTTCTTTGCTAGCTTGCATTTCTACCTCATGGCTATGTGGATTATACATACTTTAGATTTTCTGAAGGTTCTAATTCAAACCTCAAACTTCTGGGCATTCCTGGGCCTGTGTGGATTTGGCCCAAGGGGGATTCATACTCCAACAGGTGACACTGCAGGGCCCTGGGGAAGCAAGGGGACATTGTGACACTGCAGGGCCTGGTGGCACTAAGAGGACCAGAGTGACACTGTGTATGACATGGTACCAGAGAGCCCAGGGGCCATTGTGACACTGAGGGGCTGAATGGAAGCAAGGAGTCCATGGTGACACTCTGGGGCCTGATGGAACCACAGAGGCCACGGTGACCCTGTGGGGCCTTGTTGAACCAAGGGACCATTGTGCCACTGTGGAACCAAGGAGAGCCTTGGGAGACCCTGGGGCCCAATGGAATCCAAGGGCCATTGTTCCATTGCAAGGACTCTTGGAACTGAGGGAACAATTGTGACCCTGGGGTGCCCCATGGAACCAAGGGTCCCTGGTGACACTGCAGGATCTTGTGTGACCAGGGCTCCATGGTGGCCCTGCAGCACCAAGGAATTCATGGTGGCCCTCTGAGGCCTGATGGAACCAAGAGGCCCCTGTGACACTGCAGGGCCTTGTGGAACCCGGCAGAGCATTGGGACAGAGCAGGACCTGGTGTCATGATAGGGCCATGGAGACTGTGCAGGACCAATGGAACCAAGGGGTCAGGGTTGCTCCTCAGGGACTCCTGGAATAAGGGAAATATGTTTGATACATTTGTGGTGTTGCTTAGGACCAAGAGGCTGATGTGACCCTGTGGAAGCAATGAGACCATTACTGCACTGCCAGACCTGATTGAACTCAGGATCCATTGTGACCCTGCAGGGCCTTGGGGGACTAAAGTGACATTGTGACATTGTGAGGCCCAAGGATCAGGAAATTTTGTGAAATCAATGGGTCCCATGGAAGCAAAGGGACATTGTGTCACTGGGAGGCCTGATGGAATCATGGAGACCATTGTAACACATGAGGGCCTCATGGAACCGTGCTGACACCAAGTGTGCTGGGAGTGTTGATCTGCCGGAGGGTTGGCGGGGTCTCAACAGGGTCCTGGACAGGCTGGATCCAAGGGCCAAATCCAACAATGTTGGGTTTAACAAGTCCAATCCTGGGTCCTGCACTTTGGCCACAACAACCCCTGCAGCACTACAGGCTGGGGACAGAGTGGCTGGACAGCAGCCAGGCAGAAAGGGACCTGTGGGGGGAACGGATGGACAGCAGGCTGGACATGAGGCAGCAGTGTGCCCAGGTGGCCAAGAAAGCCAATGGCTCCTGGCCTGGATCAGGAATGGTGTGGCCAGCAGGAGCAGGGCAGTGATTCTTCCTCTGTGCTCAGCACTGGTTGGGCAGCACCTCGAGTGCTGTGTCCAGTTCTGGGACCCCCAATTTAGGAAGGACATGAAGGGGCTGGAGCGTGTCCAGAGAAGGGCAACAAGGCTGGTGAGGGGTCTGGAAAACAAGTCCTGCGAGGAGTGGCTGAGGGAGCTGGGATTGTTTATCCTGGAGAAGAGGAAGCTCAGGGGAGGCAAGGCGGTGTCAGGGCAAAAGTTGGACTTGATGATGTCCAAGGTCTTTTCCAACCTTTTTGATTCTGTGATTCTCTGAAACCACCCTTGCAGCAATTCCAGGATGAGCCCTGGGCCTCCTCTTTACAAGCTCCAGCAGCCCAGGTCCCTCAGCTTTTCTTCACAGCCCCCAAGCCCATCCTGTCAGTCCTGCTGAGCCTCTGCAGCTCCTCCTCCTTGCCCACAACAGGGAGCCCCACAGCCAGACACACCAGCCCAGATGGGCCCCCTGGCCTGTGGTGCCTCTGGCAAGGGAGCAGCACGAGGCACTGCAGGAGCCTGCAGACAAATCCTGAAGCACTTGGAGGATGATCCTGCGCCCCAAGGGACGTTCCCATGGTGCCAACTCAGGAAGTGAAATGGGGAGTGGGGCCAGAGAGTAAAGGGCAACCAGGGATGAGCTTTTCGTAGGGCAGGGAACCGAGGTGGGCAAGAGGAAAAAAATTGTAGCAGGAAGAGAAAAGAAAGCCAAGGTGAAGCAAAGGAAATGCTAAGGGCAGTTTAGGGGTGGCTGCCAGGCAGCCCTGGCTCTGAGCAACAACGTCTGCAGTGGCACAGGAAACTCCCAGCTGATGGGAACAAACTTTCTGTGTGACTTCAGAGGCCACCACAAACCTGAGGGGTTTCCCTGCTGTCTCCCAGCCCTTCCTGGCCCCAGGGGCTGATGGCATTTGTGCTCCCTCAGCTTCATCTCCCCACACCAACACCATGGGGGTGCTGACGCCTGCTCTGGGAAGTGCAAACAGGGGCTCCTGAGGCAGTGCTGCCGTGTCTGATCCTGCAAGGATGCGGCACCTGTGTGAGCTGGGGGAGAGGCCAGGGCTGCAGAGGGGGGATGTTGTTGGCAGGTGCATGAGGAC
Organism: Acrocephalus arundinaceus; assembly: GCA_021534815.1. Lineage (NCBI taxonomy): Eukaryota > Metazoa > Chordata > Aves > Passeriformes > Sylviidae > Acrocephalus > Acrocephalus arundinaceus. Next base: position 129,496 of record JAJEOU010002265.1, read on the forward strand.
GCTGTGGGACGCTGCCCTGGGGTGTCCAGCGCAGTGCGGATGGATCAGCCCCTGCTCTGCTGCTCCTTCCCCTTGTCTCCCCCAGGCCCCTTGCAGAGCCCCAGCCATGCTGTTTGCCCCCAGCCTGCCCACGGCCAGCCTGGGGCTACTCCCGGGGCTTTTCTGTGCTCAGCATTGGCCTGGGCAAAGTGTTCTGGAGAGAGCCTGGGCAAGGAGCCTGCAGCCCCCAGGCCCTGGCCTGAGGTGTCAGCGCTGCCCCAGCAGTGCCCATGGCCTGTCCCTGCTGCAGCCCTGGCACTGCCACCCCCAGCACTGTGCCCGGCCCTGAGAACACTCAGGCCCTACAGCAACACCAGGGCCAGCAGGGCAGCGGGGCAGGGCCACGGCAGCAGCACTGGCAACACCAAGGGCTGCTGCTGCTGCTGCTGGGCACAGCTGCTGTGCCAGCACTGATCTGCCCCCAGCTCTGCACACAGACATTGCTGCTGCAGCTGCAGAGAAGGGAACCAAAGGGCCATCTCTGCAGAAACCTTGGCTGGGAGATCCTTGAGTTTGTTCAACACCACCTAGTGTTCAGCCCCTCATTGACACAGTCTGTGGCCACAGGGGAGGTGGAGAGAAACAAAATGTGAAATGACATAAACAGTGTAATTTCTTTGTGGACAAGATTGAAAAAAGTAAAACAAAGAAAAAGAACTTTCAAAAAAAACCCCAAAAATTATAGTAGATGACTTTTATTACAAGTGATTTGCAGAAGTTGGCAAACAGTTTAATGTTCCTTAAACCATCCAGTTATTAGTGTCCACACTGCAGCCTTGAGCTCCTGGTTCCTCAGGCTGTAGATGAGGGGGTTCAGGGCTGGAGGCACCACCGAGTACAGAACTGAAAGGGCCAAATCCAGGGATGGGGAGGAGATGGAGGGGGGCTTCAAGTGTGCAAACATGATAGTGCTAAGAAACAGGGAGATCACAGCCAGGTGAGGGAGGCAGGTGGAAAAGGCTTTGTGCCGTCCCTGCTCAGAGGGGATCCTCAGCACAGTCCTGAAAATCTTCACATAGGAGAAAACAATGAACACAAAACAACACAATGATAGACTGGCAGTGACAGAGAGTAGACCAAGTTCTCTTAGGTGGGATTTGGAGCAAGAGAGTTTGAGGACCTGTGGGATTTCACAGAAGAACTGGCCCAGGGCATTGCCATGGCACAGGGGAAGGGAAAATGTATTGGCCGTGTGCATGAGAGCATTGAGAAAGGCACTGGCCCAGGCAGCTGCTGCCATGTGGGCACAAGCTCTGCTGCCCAGGAGGGTCCCGTAGTGCAGGGGTTTGCAGATGGACACGTAGCGGTCGTAGCACATGACGGTAAGGAGATAGTACTCTGCTCCAATGAAGAACAAGAAGAAAAAGAGCTGTGCAGAACATCCTGAGTAGGAGATGTTCCTTGTGTCCCAGAGGGAATTGTGCATGGCTTTGGGGACAGTGGTGCAGATGCAGCCCAGGTCGGTGAGGGCCAGGTTGAGCAGGAAGAAGAACATGGGGCTGTGCAGGAGGTGGCCGCAGGCTATGGCGCTGATGATGAGGCTGTTGCCCAGGAGGGCAGCCAGGGAGATGCCCAGGAAGAGGCAGAAGTGCAGGAGCTGCAGCTGCCGCGTGTCTGCCAATGGCAGCAGGAGGAAGTGGCTGATGGAGCTGCTGTTGGACATTTGCTGTCGTTGGACATTTGCTGTCTGTTGGCATTGGGTGCTGCCATGCAGAAAATGACAGGAAAGAGTTACAGGAGATGCCTGAAACCAAAACCAAAGCCATTTCTCATAAACCCTCCCCTAGGAAACAGACAGATTTTTTTGTTTAAGAGTTCTGCAGTTTACTTTTTAAGATCCACACGTATGTTTCCCAGTACTCTTGGTTATCAATCCCTCAGAATTTTTGTTTACCCCAGGGAGAACAGAGCAAGTTTCATGATGCAAAGTGATGAGAGGAGAGTGAAGGGACACGGTCTGTCATTCTGACCTGTTCACAGTTTCTCTGGGCTTTAGCCTTTCTTAGGTGGAGGGTGATCAGCTTCCCATGTTTCCCCTAAAAAATCACCAGGTACTGCTCAGAGCAGATGGATCCACCACAGCCCAGCTGCACATTGTAGCCAAGGACTCACATTGCTCATTTCACCACCCCAATAGCATTTTCAGTATCCCAACATCTCTGCCTTTCCCAGTGGGTCTTTCAGAAAACACAAAGATGCTGCAGGACAGGTTTGCATCCTGGACTGAAGCTCCCAGCTTGGACTGGAATCTCAGGGAGACTCCCAAGTGTCCTTATGATGGCATTGGACTAAGGGAGATGCAGCTCCTGCCCTGGCTGCACTGACAGCATTGCCCACAGCCGGGCACTGGGGACAGCGTCACCCTGAGCCAGCTGTGCCCCCTGCCAGAGCCCCCCAGTGCCGGGCAGCTGCTCCCAGCCCTGTGCTCTGCAGAGGGAACTGGGCCCAGGGCTGCACAGCTGCCCCACGGCTCTGCTGCAGCTCTGCCTGCACAGGAGGGGCTGCACGCCTTGGAGCACCGGCCCTGAGGGCAGAGGCTTGGCTGGGGGACAGGAGGGAGGGGTCTGTGTCAGAGGGAGGGGCTGCACTGCAGGGGCTCCCATGGAGATCTCTGAACTCTCCCTGCCACAATATTTCTGGCTTTTGTTTTCTCTCATTGCCTCATCTTCTCTCTGCTTCCTGCAGATTTTCTTCCTGCAGGTGTCTCCCTGTGCCTGAGCTCTCCCTGCCAGCACTCCCAGAGCCCAAATCTCTGTGCACTCTCCTTGGCCCTATAGAACCCTGCCTGTTTGCAGGGCACTGGCTGGGGGCAGGTTCTGTTTGCAGCTTAGAGAAAGGACAGCTCAGACTAAGCCTGATCCCTGAGTGTTCAGATGTCCCAGGGACTTGTCAAAATTAAGGGTAAGTTTATCATTTGTTCTCCCTCTCCCCCATTATCCAATATTAGAAAATGAAAACAAAGTTTCATAAAATGTCCTCATTTTAAAAGAAAGCCTTCTCTTAAAAATATTTTGGGAGTGGGCAAAAGTTCTCAGTGTGTCAGAGCTTCATGAGCATTTCCCCTCCCCTGCACATGAAATTCTCAGAGAGTTGTACTCATAGAGTCTGTAGGCATTGGGATGTTGCAGCTTGAGGAGATCACTGCAGGAGCTGCAGCTGCATTGTCCTGCAGCCAGAGGTTCCTGTGCCAAGGGCTGGCGTTGATTCTCCCCGAGTCCCTTCTCAGCACCTTCCCAGCCCTGAGTGATTGAAGCTCTCTGTGCCTGTGTGCTGTGCCCGGGGTGGCTGCAGGCAGTGCCCCAGCCCTGCTGGGCTGGAAAAAGAGCTGCTCATTCAGAGAAGTGTGGTTTTAAGCTCTTCTTGTTTGCCAGGATCATCGTCTGTTCCAGGAGGCCAGCCCAGCAGCACAGACACTGGAGAAGGTCATTAATGACCCTCTCGGGGCTTTCATGCTGTTTACATCAGACTCAGTCCCGCAGGGTGTGATCAAAAACTTCTCCACAACTCAAAGTGAAATTAAAAATCCAAAGTTTCTGGAAGTTTTAATGGGTCCCACTGAGGGACACGACACAGAAAGTGGCCCCAGGCAGAGCAGAGAACTGCAGGCAGTGATGACAGGTGGGGACAAAGAGAAGCCAAGGCTTGGTGCCCTGGGCCACAGCAGCCTCTGTGCCACCAAGGGCTGGGAGGGGACACCTTGTCCTGAGGCCCTGGGGCCTCCTGGCACAGCCCCAGCAAGGCTGGGCACTGTCAGCCCCTTGTCCTGCCCTCAGCATCCCCCTCCCATGCCAGTGGCCTCCAGGATGTGCTGGAAGGAGTCCCTGGGGAAGGAGCCTTGGTCAGGAGTGGCCCTGGGGGGCTCCTTCATGCTGCCAGGGACTGCAGGTTTTTCCAAGGACTTTGGGTTTGGCTTCTGCCTTGGAGTCTCTGAGAGGTTTGTGCAATCCTGGCCTCCAATTCTCTGCTTTAATGAGTCCCTTGAGAGGCTTTGTCAGTAACAACACTCAGTGGGGATCATTAATGCTTCAAGGTACTTCAGTTATTTTATGGTACTTTGTTGTTCCCTTTTCAAACTGACTCTTGGAAAAGTTTGTGCTATCATGGCCCCCAATTATCTGCTTTAACGAGTCCCTTGGGATTCTTAGTCAGTAAAAACACTCAGTGGGGCTCATTAATAATTCAGAGTACTCAAAGTTTATTACAGAACTTTTTTTGACACTGATCCTTAGAGGTTTGTGCAATCATGGCCCCAATTATCTGCTTCAATGAGTCCCATGGGATTCTTAGCCAGTAACAACACTCAGTGGGGTTTATTAATACTTCAAGGTACTCAGGGTTAGTTTAAGTACTTCTTTTTGTCACTGAGTTTCTGAGAAGTTTTTGTGCAGTCCTGGCCTCCAATTATCTGCTTTAATGAGTCCCTTGAGAGCTTTGCACTGACACACAGTAGTGCTCAATAATGCTTTGAGATACTCGAGATTTTTAAGATACTTTGGATTTTCTTTTGGATTTTCCATCCCACGCTGAGTCTCTGAGAGGTTTTTTTGTGCAACCCTGGCCTCCAGTTCTCTCCTCTACAGACCTCATGAGGAGCCTGTGTTGGGGATTGACCATAGTGGGACCCATTCATGCTTTGACACACTTTGGGTTTTTCTTCTGACTTTGACTCCTGGAAACGTTTGTGCAATCTCCTCTCAGGCCCTGAGGTTCCAGGGCTCAGCACCAAATGCACCACGGGGCTCATTAGGATCAAGCAAGTCCTGACAGTCCGTGGCTGTGCCTTGATTTACCTCTGGTCTGGTGCAGTTCATTCAGAAGTCTTTTTCCTAAGATTATGGAGAAGTATTTCATAGAGCTTTTAATAAACCCACATTCCTATTTCAAGGCTGTATTTTTCTCTTAAGAGCAGACGTGACTGCAACATTCAGTGATTGCTATTGCCCCAGGGTCTTTCCTCAGGATCTCTGGCTTGGTCAGAAAATCTGTGCCTTGAGGTCTGAGCCAGTGGTGACAATGTTGCTCCACATTCCCCAAACCCCATCCTATCCCTCCTTACTCACCTGGGACCTGCTTTGCTCAGAGAACTGGCTGCACTCTGGCAAAAGAGGGGTTTTTTCTCCTTTTTTTTTGAGCAATCTCAAACTTTAGAGTTTCAGACAATCTTCTCAAGTGTGAATTGTTAAAAACAGATATGATCATGGACAGAGATTCTCTTACTATTTAAAGTTAGGAAGTGGAATTTTTATTAACACCAGCTGGTGGCACAGGAGTAATCTCTGAAAGGCCTGACCACCCTGCACAAGGTTCTTTGCCCTCTGTTTATTTCCCAAAATCTTACATACAATACATGTGCATAACCCCAGCACCTCCCATCCCCACTCTGTATTAAATGAGGCTATTAGTCCTTCATGTGTGTGCGATTCTTCTCTTGAATTGGGTCAGTGGTCTCAAAGGATGAAGTCAGGAGAGTCTTCCTCAGGTCTCTGTGACCCTCTGGCATGATCCAAGGTCCCCTGCTTTGTGATTGATGGATATAAAGTCCAGGTGCTGGTCATTGTTCTTACTGGTTTCAATCTGTTCTTATAACGGTTCACTTACTCCATTTCCTTCTATAAACAAGCTCATAATGGTGAACAATACAACAATTAGCTCTAGTTTAGGCATCTAATAATCATTAACCTATTGTTTGCTTATCTAACTTATTTCCTGATGAATATAAGTTTCTTCTAACCCTTAGCTAAAATCTTAACTCTTTAAAATCATGATTCAGTGCCCTCCGAATGTTGGGGTGGCCCCTGAATGTTGGGGTGTCCCCCCAAAGCCCCCTCGCTGCCAAGGGTAATCAGCATCCACATCGACCGGGAGTACGCGACAGTGGGCGTCATCTTCTCTCAGCCTTTCAGGGTGAGTGGGGACATCTGGGAACTCCCCAAATCACCTGGGTATCCCCCAAATCACCTTAGTAACCCAAAAAAAATCACCGGATACACCCAAAAATCTCCTGAGTACCCTCAAAATCACCCGGATACATCTAGGTCCCCCCCCCCCAAATAAGCTAGATACCCCCAAAAATCATCTCAGTCCTTCCCAAAAATCACCTGGGTACTTCCCAAAATCAGCTGGGTACCCCCCCAAAACCACATGGATACACTTGAGTATCTCCCCAAATCTCCTGGATTCTCCCCAAAATCACCTGGATACAGAATTTTGAGTACCCCCAAAAAATTCTTGGGCCCCTGCCCAAACTGGTGGGTTTGACTATCTACTTCTTTGACTGTGTAGACGCAGTGTCCCATTTATCCCATTGACTTGAATGGGTTTACCTGGTGTCCCCCAATCCCTATTTACTTGCATGGAAGGACCTGGTGTTCATTTTGCCCCCATTTATCCCCAGTAACCCTTTCCAGTGCTCCCAGTAATGCCCTGGAGCTCCCAGTAACCCCAATGCCTCCCCTTAGCCCTTCCCAGTGCTCCCAGTAACACCTTCAACTGCATGCAGTTTGCTCAGTTTCCCCCGTTCCTCCCTCCCAGTACTTCCAATTCCTCCGCTGTGCTTCCGGTTCTTCCCCAGAGCTTCCCCTTAGCCCTTCCCAGTCCACCCAGTTTAACCAGTAACCCTTCCTTTCAAGCCCTATTAATGGATAGACCTGGTGTCCCTAAATCCCTATGGACATTATTGGGGTAGACCTGGTGTCCTTTCTCCTCCTTTCATTTCAATGGGTAGACCTTATGCCAAAAAAACTTCCATTCGTGTCAATGTGCAGACCCGATATCCCAAACATTTTGTGGTTAAACCCACCACTTTCAGGGTTGGAATTTCCCAATTTTTGCTGGGAAAATGCCCCAAATTTTGTTCTTTTTCCTCCACAGGTGAACCCAGAGTGCCCAGAGCTGAGGGCAACTCTGGACGGCTCCACCCTGGCTGTTACTGTTAGGTCAGATGTTTACATACACACACGTGATCAGGATCCAAAATGGAAGAAGTTTTTATTCTGCATGTTGTCTAGCTTATATACTCTTAACAAAGTGTGATCTTAAGTCATTGACTATATTACAATAACTTATTATATTTGTTATAAATTGAGATCTGTATGTCTAATTCAACAAACTACAAAGTTAAATTTTGCAAAAAATTTAATTGAGATGAAATACAATATAAAGTTTGGCAGTGATTAGTTGAGTATAATTAAGGTTTGGATAACGCATAAGCAAAACTGACCAAAGTACAGAGGAGGATTCCCACCCTACCTAACGTACAAAGCAGGATTACCTCAAACAAAACTTATATGATCTGTCTATACATATTCATCAATACTTCCAGTAAATCTCCACCTATTTTCCATTCTAGAAATCTACATCACCATTCTTCATGGCGCATACTTCAGTTGTTGCTAGGGGGTCTTCTGTCTTCTTTTGGTGGTCATTGGGATGAAGACCCCTGCTCTTCATCACTGTCCTCTGAACAACCCCACCAATTGCACATGTGCGTACCAAGAATTGCGTTATATAACTAAACATTGTTCTAAAAACAAGCTCTATTAAAGGTACAACTTGGGGTCCATACCTGGACTAATCCCAAATTTGACTATTTCAAGGCCAATCCTCTAATTTGAGAGGACTACTTATCTCAGTACTATATCATGTATTCCATTTTCCCATGTAACAACTGCAAAAGGGGCCTATTTGTTCCGTAACACTAATTATTTATACTTTTTCATTTTTTATTATTATAAATTTTTATAATTTTATAAATTTTATTTTTATTATTTATAAATTTTATTCTAAAATACTAATATAAATACAATTTATTTAGCAGAAATCATATCCATTTATAACATATTCATTGGTGCAAAGCAATTAGCACCAATGAATATGTTATAAATGGATATAATTGGCAAAAGTTTTACAGAAAGTTAATAAGGCACATTTGCAAGTTTACTTATGCACATAGTCTAACTTACAAAAATTTTCATGTATCTTTTTGAATCAGTTCCCATGCTGTGGTGGTTTTGGCCAGCAAGTGAGTTTTCAGGAAGTTCAGAAAAGAACCAATTGAAAGTAGTTACTTCTCCGTGGACGTTCAGGGTTTAAATATCAGGGAGATCAGGAGAAACTCACTTTTTCCTTCTGGTCAAGAACACAGGTAACACTCCCTAGGCAGCAGGGGACCCCGGGCCAGTCCCGCTGCCCTCTGGGTGGCCGGGGCTGTGCCCAGCCGGGTCTGCCGAGCCTGGTCTGTGCCGGGGGGCTCCTTCCCCTGCCAGCCTCTGCAGGGAGGGAAAGAGAGAGAAAGCTGCAGCCCGGGGCTGTGGCAGAAGGCCCTGGCTGGGCCATGGCCTGGGCCCCTGGTTTGCTGGTGCTGCTGGCCCAGGGGAGGAGAAGATCTCTCCCCCACCACCACCCCTGGGCCCCAAGAAGCGAGTCTGATGCTGGGTCTGCTTTGGATCAGAGCAGGGGTGGGGGAAGTGATCCATCAGCCCTTCCTGAACCTGTTTCCCCCTGCACCCCCCATCACAAGTGTGGGCCTTGCATTCTGACATCTGTGAGCTGCAGAGAGAGAGAGAAAGACCTTGGGCAGATTTAACCCTTTCCTGGCAACATGAAGCTTTCAGAACTCCAACCCTTTCCCAGAGGGAGAGAAGGAGATCAGAGTGATTTTAAATGTAGAGAGAGAGCATGATACAGTCAGCAAAAGAACTGATAAAGGTGATCTGAAGAAAGGATTGAGGAAGTGGACATTTTTGACTGAACTCCTCTAGATGTAAACCACAGAGAAATGGACTATTTCTTGTAATCTATTGATGCTGTTAAGGGGGAATGCTGTTCCAGCTGAAGGTAATAGACTGATGTAATTGAGATTTCATTGAGAATGTTTGTAGAGTAAGTTCCACAGCTCCTGAGATAAAAAGAGGTCTCAGCTGTCTGAGACGCAGATTTGGCCCCTTAGCTCTAGTAAAAGGAGGTCTCTTGAGAGAGAAACGATTTTAAAGATAGAAGAAGAGGATCTTTGCAAAATACTAAAAAAAGCATTCTTAAACTAATATACCAAATATGCTGAGAGGCCCATGAGTAGCCAAGAGAAAGGCTGCTCATGGGTGAGATGGCACAATCTGCAAAATTCCAGCGGCTGGAGGTTGGTGACATTGGGAGCCAGCAGACTGGTTTGTTCTTGTGGTGAATGTCTCCAATGGGACATCTAGTGAGACTCCTCTCCAAAGGTGATGAAAGATTATGTTTAAATTGTTGAAACTGACTGAAAATCACAGTTTTGTCTCTCTATGTTAGTTTTGGGAAAGTGAACAGTTTCTGGGGGAAAGAGAAGTGTTTTGAAGCTTCAATTTTTTTCTTTTTATTTTTTCCTTTATACTTTAGAGTGTGTAAATAAACTATCTTTGTAAGTTTAAAAGTTCAGGCCTGTTTTACTTTTTATTTTTTCCACAGGAAACCAGGTCTACCCCAATTAAAGTCAATGGGGATGTAGGGATATCAGGGCTGTCCATTACTAGGGCTTGGTCGGGAAGGGTTACTGGTTAAACTGGGAGCACTGGGAAAGGCTAAGGGGAAGCACTGGGGGAAGAACTGGAAGCACTGGTGGGGAACTGGAAGCACTGGGAGGGAGGAAAGGGGGAAACTGGGCAAACTGGGAGCACTGGGAGGGGCTACATGGAGGACTGGGAGGGTAAACTAATCAAACTGGGAGCTATTCCTGGGAGCACTAGAGGTGGCTAAGGGGGGGAACTGGGGTTACTGTGAGCATTGGGAGTGGCTGAGGGTGGGCACTGGAGTTACTGTGAGCCCTGGGGCATTGCTGGGTACACGGGGAAGGGTTACTGGGGGTAAATGAGGGTAGACAGGACACCAGGTCTGCCCAATCAAGTCAATAGGGATTTAGGGACACCACGTCTACCCAGTCAAAGCAATGGGATTCACAACCACCAGTTTGGTGGGGCCCGAGGATTTTGGGGGGTACCCAGGTGTATCCAGATGACTTTTGAGGGGTTCTCAAATAATTTTTGTGGGTACTGAGGTGATTTGAAGGAGTATCTACGTGTATCCAGGTGGTTTTGGGGAGTACCAGGGTGATTTGGGGAGGGGAGAATCCAGGTGATTTTTTGGGGTTCCCAGGGATCCCTACTCACCCTGATGGCCTGGCAGAAGATGACTGCCAGAATCGCGTCCTCACAGTCAGTGTTCACACAGATGACACTGTCTTAGTTTTGAAAGAAGACAGGTATCTGCTAGAGAGAGGCAGGGCCTCTCTTGGAATGGATAATTCAAATCCCCTTCCCTCAAATTATTATAATTTAGAAAATTAAAACGGCTCTCAGGCAGAGATATGGGAATAGGAATAACAGTTCTTTACTAATAGGTATAACAGGGCAAACAAACAACAACAACTACAGCAATTAATAGCGAAAAACAAAACCAGGGACCTTGATGGAGCTTGGTCCCACAAAACCCGGGGCAGTCTGGTCTCTGGGGGACTCCAAAGAAAAGTACCAAGCTGGAACGGTGGGGAATCCTGGGCTGGTGGATCAGATGAAGTTCAGAGCTCCGTCAGTAGTCACTAGAAGGCAAAAGGGGTCTGGCAGGGAGGCCAGTGCGGGCCCGCGGTGCAGTGCAGTTCCAAAACAGCGCCGAGGCAGTGGGACAGGATGTCCAGCCGAGGCAGCTCCAGCAGGGCAGCAAAAAGAGGAATCCGGATCCGGGCACACGAGCAGATGATGGTAGCTCTCTCTCCAGGATCAGATCCCGGTGGTGCCGTGAGAAACTCACGCAGCAACGGCAGCCCCCGTCCGCTCCCAACGCAGACCACACCACAAAGTGAAGCTGCCCCCCCAGCCCCCGTCTTTCTCTCCCCCCCCCCTCGGGAAAAAAAAACCTCCCGGAGACAAGGGTGTAGCTAAGTGCTACCCTCCATGCTTTTGTCTTCACCTGATCACTCATAAGTACCCGGCCATCAATTGCTTTGCAACTCTTGGGAAAAAATTCTATAGGTGAAAAAAGAAACAAGGCTAACCCCCAACACTACTGTTCAGGTTTTCTGTGTCTTGAATAGCTAGGTTTTCAATCTGAGCACACCACTTTCTTACTGAGGCTCTCTGGACCACCCCGTCGTGTGGGGGGGGGTCCCAGTAGTGACAGCCTTAACTTTAAAAAGGCCTCTCGAAACAATTGGTTGCTGCTGTATAATTTTTTCCACTTCTACAAAAGCTAAACAAACCACAAACAATCCTTTCTCCCAAACTGTGTATATTTTTTCAGCATCCTTAAAGCCTCGAAAATAAAAACCAACAGGCCTAGTGGGGCCTTCTGGCCCTTGTTGCCAAATGTGCACTGACAATCCAGAGACAGCAAAACTCCACTCTACCTGAAAAGAATCTGTGGGATAAATGGCTTGGTCAAAAATTAACAGTTGCAATGCTTTCTCTTGAGAATTACACCATTCCCATTTAACCCCTTTTCTCAACAGGTTATAGAGGGGTCTGGCAATAATAGAAAAATCTGGGATATGTTTTTTCCAAAACACCAGTCATCCTAAAGCATGTTGTAGGTTTTTCCTGCATTCAGGCATTTTAATTTTATCTAAAGAGATTAGGGTACCTCCCTTCCACCTAATTCCCAGAACTTTTACTTCAGGTAAAGGTTTTTGAATTTTTTCAGAGAAAATTTGCACATCTAAGTGAAAATATATTTTTAAACAAATTTCTTTGGCTTGCTGCCCCAGTTCTGAGAGAAGAAGGGTGCACTGGGCTGGGTGCCTAAAACCATCAAAACCAGTTTGGTCTCTTTCTATGGGAATTGTTTTTTGTAAATTTAGTTCAGGGTGCACGGGCAGGCAAGCAACCGTGTGGACACTTTCCAAAAATTGGTCAGGGGTATTAACTATATTTTTTCCAGCCCAAAAAGCTGTGGACAGTGTCAGGGACCCTGTGTCACATTTATCTCCTGTTGTTAAAAAAACTCCATATTTACTGGCATCCCGTTCTGTTTTAATATGCAATTCAAAATCATCATTATTAACACAATTATGATCTCTTTCAACTAGGGATCTCAAACAAAAGAACAGTTTTCCCCACAGTTTTTTACCAATCCAAATTTCTCTGCTTCTTCCTCTTTTCTGGAGTCAGCATTTTTTGAATTATTAAAACATTTGTTTATCAAAGCAGCCCGTAGCAAATGATTTTCCTCTTGCAACAAATGGTTTTTGCTTTTCTCTTCATGTAATTGTTTCTGCAACACCTCAACCAGGTTTTGAAGGGAGTCTATAATTGTTGTCTATTCCTTACACCACTTAGAGCGGTTTTCTATAGCAGCTTTTTTCAATAGAAAGTTCTCTTTCCTCTCTTCATCTAACTGTTCTTGCAAAATTGTAACCAAATCTTGAAGAGAGTCTATTATTTTTTGTTCCTCAAACCAGTTATCTTTTGCCCATTCTTCCCCCCCAGGAGAGGGTCGGGCATTGTGTTTTGCTAACAAGGCATAAAATGCTGTTTTATCTTTTACATTCAAGTCCTCAGTCATGTTTTGTGAAGGGATAAAAAAGCCCAAGTCAAGGAGGTCCTGCTTAGTTACACACAAAACACACACAGCAGAGCTGTGTCTTCCCTTCTTTTCCTTGGGTGGGTGGGGAGACCCATCTACCTGGGAGGTTCACCTTCAATTACAGCACAGGATGTCTCCCCCTAACACCAGGTAGTTAGTCCCGACTTTTGCACTCAAAGTTCTTTTGTGAAATTCTGACAACAGAACCCTCAATCGAGTTTGGGGTGCCTTTACACCTTAGGCGTGTGCAGTGTGCGAGGATTCAGAAAGCCCCCCTTGCTTTCTAGCTTTGTTCACCGCAGTGACAGGCTAGGTGCGGCTGGAGCGAAACTTCCTCCCCCTGGTACAGACTACACACAACCTGGCCACCCCTCCGTGTCAGAATCCTGTCCGTGACGCCAATTTATGTCACGATCCAAAAAGGAATTGTGATAGGTTATTGTGATCTTTAGAGTGCAAAAAGTACTCGAGAGGACAAATATTTAATTACACACACAAATGCACCTTTATTGATGCCAACAACATTTGCGATAGAGGGAATAAGAAAGGAAACATAGGATACAGAGTGAGGAAAGGAGGGGCAGGGGGTATAGAGCTACCACGGCTGAGTGGCGTCCTTGTGGCGTCCTGCCAATCGATCCGTTGTCTTCCGTAGGGAGATCTCAAAGTGTGAGTCACAGAGGTGCAGCTTTTATAGTCTTTTTCAGAAGTGGGGGGCACCTGAGAGTCATTGTGGTGAGGTCCGTTGCTCTGGGAACCAGGTACGATCGTTCAGCAGGTGAGTTTGCAACAAGCAGGGCTAGTCCCTAGCTGCTGGTAAGCACAGGCTGTCCAAACTGTCCATTGTCCTCATACAAGTTCCCATGGGAGCAGCCAGCTCCGGTCCAGTGGACATACCTGCAGTTCAATGCTTGCCAAACACGCACTGTGGCTTAGGCGCCCGAGCCCCCTTGCTTTCTGCCTTGACGAAGGGTCGTGAGGCAAAGTCAGGGACCACCAAGTCCCGACTCTTACAGAAGCCCAAAAAAATCACCTGAATACCCCCCCAAATCACCCTGTTACTCCCCAAAACCACCTGGATAACCCTGGGAACTCAAAAAATCATCTGGGTACCTCCAAAAATCACCTGGATACACCTGTGTACTCCCCCAAATCACCTGAGTACCCCAAAAAATTACCTTGGAACCCTCAAAAGGGGGAGCTCTGGGGTTACTGGGAGCTCCATGGCATTACTGGGAGCACTGGGAAGGGTTACTGTATGGAAATGGGGGTAAACAGGACACCAGGTCTACCCATTCAAGTCAATGGGATAGATGGGACACGGCGTCTACCCAGCCAAAGCAGTGGGGATTCACAACCACCAGTTTGGGCAAGGGCCCAAGAATTTTTGGGGGTACCCAGGTGTATCCAGGTGATTTTGGGGGCTACCCAGGTAATCTGGGAGGGTGATCCAGGAGATTTTGCTGGGTACCCAGGTGTATCCAGGGGATTTTTAGGAGTAATCAGGTGATTTTTGAGGATACCCAGATGATTTTTGGGATATCCAGGTGATTTTGGAAGTATCCAGCTGATTCTTGGGGGTACCAGGTGGTTTATGGGGAACCCAGCATATTTCGGGGGAGATCCAGATGATCTGAGGGGTACCCAGACACTTTTTGGGGCAATCCAGGTGATTTTGGGGGGTATCCAGACTATTTTTGGGGTTCTCAAGTGATTTTTGAGGGTACCCAGGCAATTTATGGGGTACTCAGGTGATTTTTGGGATTCCCAGGTTTCTCCAGGTGACTTCTGGGTGGTTTCCAGGTGATTTTTTTGAGGTATACCTAGGTGAATCGGGGAAGTACCCAGGTGTATCCAGGTGATTTTTTGGGGGTACCCAGATGATTTTGGGGTTCCCAAGTGATTTGGCAGAGATCAAGGAGATTTTTGGGGGTACCAGGGTGATTTGGGTGGGATCCAGGAGATTTGGGGGGTATCCAGGTGGTTTTTTTGGGGTACTAAGGTGATTTTGGGCCTTCTCAGGGGTCCCCACTCACCCTGACAGGTCAGGAGAAGATGACGGCCACCGTTGCATCCTCCCTGTTGATGTGGATTCAGATGACCCTTGGCGGGGGGGGACTGTGGGGGACACCCCGACATTCAGGGGGCACCCCGACATTTGGGGGGATCTGAATCATGACTTTAAAGAGTTAAGATTTTAGCTGAGGGTTAGAAGAAATTTATATGGATCAGGTCTCACAGTCAGGACACATTCACACAGCATAAAAACCATAAACCAGGATTTATTTATTTATTTGCCATTCCCAGTAAGAGCCCAGTCACTGCCAGTCATTCCCAATTATGATGCAGTTTGCCCCTAGCATGCTCCCAGTTGCTCCCAGTTGATCCCAGTTTCTCCCACTTTTGTCCAGTGTGTTCCAAGCTGCCCCTTGCACAGCCTCAGTAACTCCCCGTATGATCCCAGAATGAGTCCAGTATGATGCCAGTCTCTCCCAGCAGGGCCCCAGTCACTCACTCTTGTGCCTGGATGCCCCTAGAGAGGTCTCAGTTTCACCCAGCACATTCCCAGTGGCTCCCAGTGTGGTCCCAGTCACCACCTGCATGGTCTCAGGTACTCCCAGTATATCTCAGTTGCCCTGAACATTCTCGTAGTCATTGCCAGGCACTCCCAGTTACCTCAGCATGGTTCAGTTGCCCCCAGTTTTATCCCAGTCACTGGCAGTACATCCCAGTTTTCACCAGCATGCATCCTGTCATTCCCAGTCATTCCCAATTGCTCCCAGTGTATCCCCAGTAGGCTCTCAGCACGGGGTAACTCCCAGTAACCCCCAGTCACGGTCCAATCGCATCACTATAATCCCAATCTGATTCCAGTAACTCCCAGTAAGATTAAGTGGCCCCCACTGTGATCCCAGTTGCTCCCTGTAAATACCAGTATGACCCGAGTACCCTCCAGTATGATCCTCATGGCTCCCAGTCATTCCCAGTATATCCCAGTCACTCCCAGCATGCTCCCAGTCATTCCCAGTTCCTCTCAGTTGCTTTCAGTGGGATTGCAGTTGTTCACAGCCACTCCCAGTCAATCCCAGTAGGAGTCAAGTCACCCTCGGTGCGACCCCAGCTGCTGCCAGAATAGTTCCAGTTGTCCCCAGTTGCTCCCTGTGTGGTTCCATTGTCCCCAGTATAGTTACAGGCACTTCGAGTTTATCCCAGTTTCCTCAGGAAGGTTCTGGTTACCTCAGAATGATCCCAGTCTTTCCCAGTTACTCCGAGTTAACTCCAGCATGATCCCAGTTTCTGGCAGTTTCCCAAAGTGTGGTCCCAGTTGATCCCAGAATGATTCCAGTTTTCCCAGTTGTGGTCTCAGTCCCCTCAGCATGGTCCCAGTCCCTTCCAGTTGATCCTGGTTGCTCCCAATGTGTCCACATTTTCCTCCCAACAGTAGCTCCCAGTAACCCCCACTCAGGATCTGTTCACACCCATTGTAATCCCAGTGGCTCCCAGGATGAACCCAGTAGACCCAGTCACCCCAGTTTGGTTCCAGTCACCCCCAGTAGGACCCCAGTCACTTCCAGATACTCCCAGTATTATTCCAGTCATGCCCTGAGAGACTGCCTGTCACTCCCAGTTTGAGCCCAGTTGCTCCCAGTTACCTCCAGCATGGTCCTAGTCACAGCCAGCCCCTTTCCAGTGAGTCCCAGTCTGGTTCCAGTAGGATCCCAGTATGACCCCAGCATGGGCACAGCGGCTCCCATTTACCCCCCACTGTGTTTTCAGTCTCTCCCAGTGTATCCCAGTTGCTCCCAGCATGTTCCCAGTTATTCCCAGTTGTTCTCAGTTTCTTCCAGCTGGATTCCAGTTGCTCCCAACCACTTCCAGTCGCCCTCAGTGCAGTCCCAGTTGCTGCCAGTATGATCCAGTATGATCCCAGTCTCCCACAGCATGGGCCCAGCCTCTCCCACTGTGATCCCAGTAGGATCCCAGTTGCCCCCAGGCACCTTGCAGAGCCCCAGCCATGCTGTTTGCCCCCAGCCTGCCCACGGCCAGCCTGGGGCTGCTCCCGGGGCTTTTCTGTGCTCAGCATTGGCTTGGGCAAAGTGTTCTGGAGAGAGCCTGGGCAAGGAGCCTGCAGCCCCAGGCCCTGGCCTGAGGCGTCAGCACTGCCCCAGCAGTGCCCATGGCCTGTCCCTGCTGCAGCCCCGGCACTGCCACCCCCAGCACTGTGCCCGGCCCGAGAGCACTCAGGCCCTACAGCAACACCAGGGCCAGCAGGGCAGCGGGGCAGGGCCACGGCAGCAGCACTGGCAACACCAAGGGCTGCTGCTGCTGCTGCTGGGCACAGCTGCTGTGCCAGGACTGATCTGCCCCCAGCTCTGCACACAGACATTGCTGCTGCAGCTGCAGAGAAGGGAACCAAGGGGGATCTCTGCAGAAAACTCTGCTGGGAGGCCCTTGAGTAAATTTAAATTTAGCAAGAGCGCAGGTCCTCATTGACACAGTCTGTGACCAAAGGTGCGGTAGAAAGAATCAAAATGAGAAATGGTTTAAACAATGACATTTTTTAGTAAAATATATATTAAAAGTAAAACAAATAAAAAACCTCAAAATGAAACTAACAAGTAGTAATAAAGATGTCTTTTATTATAGATGATTTGCAGAAATTGGTCACCAGTTTAATGTTCCTGAAAACATCCCATCATCAGTCTCCACAGTGCAGCTTTGAGCTCCTGGTTCCTCAGGCTGTAGATGAGGGGGTTCAGGGCTGGAGTCACCACCGAGTACAGAACTGACAGGGCCAGATCCAAGGATGGGGACGAGATGGAGGAGGGCTTCAGGTGAGCAAATATGCCAGTGCTGAGGAACAGGGAGACCACGGCCAGGTGAGGGAGGCAGATGGAAAAGGCTTTGTGCCGTCCCTGCTCAGAGGGGATCCTCAGCACAGCCTTGAAGATCTGCACATAGGAGAAACAATGAACACAAAACAACAGAATGATAGAGAGGCAATGAAAACAAGCAGTCCAACTTCCCTTGTGTAGGAATGTGAGCAGGAGAGCTTGAGGATGTGTGGAATTTCACAGAAGAACTGGCCCAGGGCATTGCCATGGCACAGGGGCAGGGAAAATGTATTGGCCGTGTGCATGAGAGCATTGAGAAAGGCACTGGCCCAGGCAGCTGCTGCCATGTGGGCACAAGCTCTGCTGCCCAGGAGGGTCCCATAGTGCAGGGGTTTGCAGATGGACACGTAGCGGTCGTAGCACATGACGGTCAGGAGGTAGTATTCTGCTGACGTGAAGAACAGAATGAAAAAGAGCTGTGCAGCACATCCTGCATAGGAGATGTTCCTTGTGTCCCAGAGGGAATTGTGCATGGCTTTGGGGACAGTGGTGCAGATGCAGCCCAGGTTGGTGAGGGCCAGGTTGAGCAGGAAGAAGAACATGGGGCTGTGCAGGAGGTGGCCGCAGGCTACGGCGCTGATGATGAGGCCGTTGCCCAGGAGGGCAGCCAGGGAGATGCCCAGGAAGAGGCAGAAGTGCAGGAGCTGCAGCTGCCGCGTGTCTGCCAATGCCAGCAGGAGGAAGTGGCTGATGGAGCTGCTGTTGGACATTTGCTCTGCCTGGCCATGGGCACCTGTTCATGGAGAAAGGACAGGGACAAGTCAGCAGAGGCTGCTCTGAGCCAAACCTGGGCCATTCCCTGCAGACTGTCCCACTGTGACTCACCCACCTTGTTCCTGCTCTAGGAAAACCTTCCCCCAGGGCCCTGCCTGAGCTCCAGTTGTGCTGTCTGAGTGTGCCAGGAGCAGCCAGCCTGTGCGTGGGGGCTCTCCAGGAGCCATCCTGCCCTGCTGCCCTGGGTTTGTGGCCATGTGGCAGAGGGACAAGGCTGGATATTCAGGATTTGTCAGGGGAATCACTCCTAATGCAGACAGGCTTGTGTCATCTGCACTCTCAAGTGTAAAGGACATTGAGAGCAGGAAGAAATTTTTGCCATTATTTTCCTGCCCACACATCATTCCTGCTTCTCTGAGTTCAGAAATCCCCAGCATTTTTGCTGCACTCACATTTTGCCACTGAGAGATGTGAGGCAAAGGATTCCCTGTGGCTCAGGGAAGGTGAGAGGCTGGATGGGCTTGTTCCAACTGCCCTGGGTTTGCAGCTTTGGCTGCAATCAGAGCATACCCCCCAAATCACCCTGTTACTCCCCAAAACCACCTGGATAACCCTGGGAACTCAAAAAATCATCTGGGTACCTCAAAAAATCACCTGGATACACCTGTGTACTCCCCCAAATCACCTGAGTACCCCAAAAAATTACCTTGGAACCCTCAAAAGGGGGGAGCTCTGGGGTTACTGGGAGCTCCATGGCATTACTGGGAGCACTGGGAAGGGTTACTGTATGGAAATGGGGGTAAACAGGACACCAGGTCTACCCATTCAAGTCAATGGGATAGATGGGACACGGCGTCTACCCAGCCAAAGCAGTGGGGATTCACAACCACAGTTTGGGCAAGGCCCAAGAATTTTTGGGGGTACCCAGGTGTATCCAGGTGATTTTGGGGCTACCCAGGTAATCTGGGAGGGTGATCCAGGAGATTTTGCTGGTACCCAGGTGTATCCAGGGGATTTTTAGGAGTAATCAGGTGATTTTTGAGGATACCCAGATGATTTTTGGGATATCCAGGTGATTTTGGAAGTATCCAGCTGATTCTTGGGGGTACCAGGTGGTTTATGGGGAACCCAGCATATTTCGGGGGAGATCCAGATGATCTGAGGGGTACCCAGACACTTTTTGGGGCAATCCAGGTGATTTTGGGGGGTATCCAGACTATTTTTGGGGTTCTCAAGTGATTTTTGAGGGTACCCAGGCAATTTATGGGGTACTCAGGTGATTTTTGGGATTCCCAGGTTTCTCCAGGTGACTTCTGGGTGGTTTCCAGGTGATTTTTTTGAGGTATACCTAGGTGATCGGGAAGTACCCAGGTGTATCCAGGTGATTTTTGGGGGTACCCAGATGATTTTGGGGTTCCCAAGTGATTTGGCAGAGATCAAGGAGATTTTTGGGGGTACCAGGGTGATTTGGGTGGGATCCAGGAGATTTGGGGGGTATCCAGGTGGTTTTTTTGGGGTACTAAGGTGATTTTGGGCCTTCTCAGGGGTCCCCACTCACCCTGACAGGTCAGGAGAAGATGACGGCCACCGTTGCATCCTCCCTGTGTGTGTGATTCAGATGACCCTTGGCGGGGGGGGACTGTGGGGACACCCCGACATTCAGGGGGCACCCGACATTTGGGGGGATCTGAATCATGACTTTAAAGAGTTAAGATTTTAGCTGAGGGTTAAAAGAAATTTATATGGATAGGTCTCACAGTCAGGACACATTCACACAGCATAAAAACCATAAACCAGGATTTATTTATTTATTTGCCATTCCCAGTAAGAGCCCAGTCACTGCCAGTCATTCCCAATTATGATGCAGTTTGCCCCTAGCATGCTCCCAGTTGCTCCCAGTTGATCCCAGTTTCTCCCACTTTTGTCCAGTGTGTTCCAAGCTGCCCCTTGCACAGCCTCAGTAACTCCCCGTATGATCCCAGAATGAGTCCAGTATGATGCCAGTCTCTCCCAGCAGGGCCCCAGTCACTCACTCTTGTGCCTGATGCCCTAGAGAGGTCTCAGTTTAACCCAGCACATTCCCAGTGGCTCCCAGTGTGGTCCCAGTCACCACCTGCATGGTCTCAGGTACTCCCAGTATATCTCAGTTGCCCTGAAATTCTCGTAGTCATTGCCAGGCACTCCAGTTACCTCAGCATGGTTCAGTTGCCCCCAGTTTTATCCCAGTCACTGGCAGTACATCCCAGTTTTCACCAGCATGCATCCTGTCATTCCCAGTCATTCCCAATTGCTCCAGTGTATCCCCAGTAGGCTCTCAGCACGGGTAACTCCCAGTAACCCCAGTCACGTTCCAATCGCATCACTATAATCCCAATCTGATTCCAGTAACTCCCAGTAAGATTAAGTGGCCCCCACTGTGATCCCAGTTGCTCCCTGTAAATACCAGTATGACCGAGTACCCTCCAGTATGATCCTCATGGCTCCCAGTCATTCCCAGTATATCCCAGTCACTCCCAGCATGCTCCCAGTCATTCCCAGTTCCTCTCAGTTGCTTTCAGTGGGATTGCAGTTGTTCACAGCCACTCCCAGTCAATCCCAGTAGGAGTCAAGTCACCCTCGGTGCGACCCCAGCTGCTGCCAGAATAGTTCCAGTGTCCCCAGTTGCTCCCTGTGTGGTTCCATTGTCCCCAGTATAGTTACAGGCACTTCGAGTTTATCCCAGTTTCCTCAGGAGGGTTCTGGTTACCTCAGAATGATCCCAGTCTTTCCAGTTACTCCGAGTTAACTCCAGCATGATCCCAGTTTCTGGCAGTTTCCCAAAGTGTGGTCCCAGTTGATCCCAGAATGATTCCAGTTTTCCCAGTTGTGGTCTCAGTCCCCTCAGCATGGTCCCAGTCCTTCCAGTTGATCCTGGTTGCTCCCAATGTGTCCACATTTTCCTCCCAACAGTAGCTCCCAGTAACCCCACTCAGGATCTGTTACAACCCATTGTAATCCCAGTGGCTCCAGGATAGAACCCAGTAGGACCCAGTCACCCCAGTTTGGTTCCAGTCACCCCCAGTAGGACCCCAGTCACTTCCAGATACTCCAGTATTATTCCAGTCATGCCCTGAGAGACTGCCTGTCACTCCCAGTTTGAGCCCAGTTGCTCCCAGTTACCTCCAGCATGGTCCTAGTCACAGCAGCCCCTCTTACTGAGGCTCTCTGGACCACCCCGTCGTGTGGGGGGGGGTCCCAGTAGTGACAGCCTTAACTTTAAAAAGGCCTCTCGAAACAATTGGTTGCTGCTGTATAATTTTTTCCACTTCTACAAAAGCTAAACAAACCACAAACAATCCTTTCTCCCAAACTGTGTATATTTTTTCAGCATCCTTAAAGCCTCGAAAATAAAAACCAACAGGCCTAGTGGGGCCTTCTGGCCCTTGTTGCCAAATGTGCACTGACAATCCAGAGACAGCAAAACTCCACTCTACCTGAAAAGAATCTGTGGGATAAATGGGCTTGGTCAAAAATTAACAGTTGCAATGCTTTCTCTTGAGAATTACACCATTCCCATTTAACCCCTTTTCTCAACAGGTTATAGAGGGGTCTGGCAATAATAGAAAAATCTGGGATATGTTTTTTCCAAAACACCAGTCATCCTAAAGCATGTTGTAGGTTTTTCCTGCATTCAGGCATTTTAATTTTATCTAAAGAGATTAGGGTACCTCCCTTCCACCTAATTCCCAGAACTTTTACTTCAGGTAAAGGTTTTTGAATTTTTTCAGAGAAAATTTGCACATCTAAGTGAAAATATATTTTTAAACAAATTTCTTTGGCTTGCTGCCCCAGTTCTGAGAGAAGAAGGGTGCACTGGGCTGGGTGCCTAAAACCATCAAAACCAGTTTGGTCTCTTTCTATGGGAATTGTTTTTTGTAAATTTAGTTCAGGGTGCACGGGCAGGCAAGCAACCGTGTGGACACTTTCCAAAAATTGGTCAGGGGTATTAACTATATTTTTCCAGCCCAAAAAGCTGTGGACAGTGTCAGGGACCCTGTGTCACATTTATCTCCTGTTGTTAAAAAAACTCCATATTTACTGGCATCCCGTTCTGTTTTAATATGCAATTCAAAATCATCATTATTAACACAATTATGATCTCTTTCAACTAGGGATCTCAAACAAAAGAACAGTTTTCCCCACAGTTTTTTACCAATCCAAATTTCTCTGCTTCTTCCTCTTTTCTGGAGTCAGCATTTTTTGAATTATTAAAACATTTGTTTATCAAAGCAGCCCGTAGCAAATGATTTTCCTCTTGCAACAAATGGTTTTTGCTTTTCTCTTCATGTAATTGTTTCTGCAACACCTCAACCAGGTTTTGAAGGGAGTCTATAATTGTTGTCTATTCCTTACACCACTTAGAGCGGTTTTCTATAGCAGCTTTTTTCAATAGAAAGTTCTCTTTCCTCTCTTCATCTAACTGTTCTTGCAAAATTGTAACCAAATCTTGAAGAGAGTCTATTATTTTTTGTTCCTCAAACCAGTTATCTTTTGCCCATTCTTCCCCCCCAGGAGAGGGTCGGGCATTGTGTTTTGCTAACAAGGCATAAAATGCTGTTTTATCTTTTACATTCAAGTCCTCAGTCATGTTTTGTGAAGGGATAAAAAAGCCCAAGTCAAGGAGGTCCTGCTTAGTTACACACAAAACACACACAGCAGAGCTGTGTCTTCCCTTCTTTTCCTTGGGTGGGTGGGGAGACCCATCTACCTGGGAGGTTCACCTTCAATTACAGCACAGGATGTCTCCCCCTAACACCAGGTAGTTAGTCCCGACTTTTGCACTCAAAGTTCTTTTGTGAAATTCTGACAACAGAACCCTCAATCGAGTTTGGGGTGCCTTTACACCTTAGGCGTGTGCAGTGTGCGAGGATTCAGAAAGCCCCCCTTGCTTTCTAGCTTTGTTCACCGCAGTGACAGGCTAGGTGCGGCTGGAGCGAAACTTCCTCCCCCTGGTACAGACTACACACAACCTGGCCACCCCTCCGTGTCAGAATCCTGTCCGTGACGCCAATTTATGTCACGATCCAAAAAGGAATTGTGATAGGTTATTGTGATCTTTAGAGTGCAAAAAGTACTCGAGAGGACAAATATTTAATTACACACACAAATGCACCTTTATTGATGCCAACAACATTTGCGATAGAGGGAATAAGAAAGGAAACATAGGATACAGAGTGAGGAAAGGAGGGGGCAGGGGGTATAGAGCTACCACGGCTGAGTGGCGTCCTTGTGGCGTCCTGCCAATCGATCCGTTGTCTTCCGTAGGGAGATCTCAAAGTGTGAGTCACAGAGGTGCAGCTTTTATAGTCTTTTTCAGAAGTGGGGGGCACCTGAGAGTCATTGTGGTGAGGTCCGTTGCTCTGGGAACCAGGTACGATCGTTCAGCAGGTGAGTTTGCAACAAGCAGGGCTAGTCCCTAGCTGCTGGTAAGCACAGGCTGTCCAAACTGTCCATTGTCCTCATACAAGTTCCCATGGGAGCAGCCAGCTCCGGTCCAGTGGACATACCTGCAGTTCAATGCTTGCCAAACACGCACTGTGGCTTAGGCGCCCGAGCCCCCTTGCTTTCTGCCTTGACGAAGGGTCGTGAGGCAAAGTCAGGGACCACCAAGTCCCGACTCTTACAGAAGCCCAAAAAAATCACCTGAATACCCCCCCCAAATCACCCTGTTACTCCCCAAAACCACCTGGATAACCCTGGGAACTCAAAAAATCATCTGGGTACCTCCAAAAATCACCTGGATACACCTGTGTACTCCCCCAAATCACCTGAGTACCCCAAAAAATTACCTTGGAACCCTCAAAAGGGGGAGCTCTGGGGTTACTGGGAGCTCCATGGCATTACTGGGAGCACTGGGAAGGGTTACTGTATGGAAATGGGGGTAAACAGGACACCAGGTCTACCCATTCAAGTCAATGGGATAGATGGGACACGGCGTCTACCCAGCCAAAGCAGTGGGGATTCACAACCACCAGTTTGGGCAAGGGCCCAAGAATTTTTGGGGGTACCCAGGTGTATCCAGGTGATTTTGGGGGCTACCCAGGTAATCTGGGAGGGTGATCCAGGAGATTTTGCTGGGTACCCAGGTGTATCCAGGGGATTTTTAGGAGTAATCAGGTGATTTTTGAGGATACCCAGATGATTTTTGGGATATCCAGGTGATTTTGGAAGTATCCAGCTGATTCTTGGGGGTACCAGGTGGTTTATGGGGAACCCAGCATATTTCGGGGGAGATCCAGATGATCTGAGGGGTACCCAGACACTTTTTGGGGCAATCCAGGTGATTTTGGGGGGTATCCAGACTATTTTTGGGGTTCTCAAGTGATTTTTGAGGGTACCCAGGCAATTTATGGGGTACTCAGGTGATTTTTGGGATTCCCAGGTTTCTCCAGGTGACTTCTGGGTGGTTTCCAGGTGATTTTTTTGAGGTATACCTAGGTGAATCGGGGAAGTACCCAGGTGTATCCAGGTGATTTTTTGGGGGTACCCAGATGATTTTGGGGTTCCCAAGTGATTTGGCAGAGATCAAGGAGATTTTTGGGGGTACCAGGGTGATTTGGGTGGGATCCAGGAGATTTGGGGGGTATCCAGGTGGTTTTTTTGGGGTACTAAGGTGATTTTGGGCCTTCTCAGGGGTCCCCACTCACCCTGACAGGTCAGGAGAAGATGACGGCCACCGTTGCATCCTCCCTGTTGATGTGGATTCAGATGACCCTTGGCGGGGGGGGACTGTGGGGGACACCCCGACATTCAGGGGGCACCCCGACATTTGGGGGGATCTGAATCATGACTTTAAAGAGTTAAGATTTTAGCTGAGGGTTAGAAGAAATTTATATGGATCAGGTCTCACAGTCAGGACACATTCACACAGCATAAAAACCATAAACCAGGATTTATTTATTTATTTGCCATTCCCAGTAAGAGCCCAGTCACTGCCAGTCATTCCCAATTATGATGCAGTTTGCCCCTAGCATGCTCCCAGTTGCTCCCAGTTGATCCCAGTTTCTCCCACTTTTGTCCAGTGTGTTCCAAGCTGCCCCTTGCACAGCCTCAGTAACTCCCCGTATGATCCCAGAATGAGTCCAGTATGATGCCAGTCTCTCCCAGCAGGGCCCCAGTCACTCACTCTTGTGCCTGGATGCCCCTAGAGAGGTCTCAGTTTCACCCAGCACATTCCCAGTGGCTCCCAGTGTGGTCCCAGTCACCACCTGCATGGTCTCAGGTACTCCCAGTATATCTCAGTTGCCCTGAACATTCTCGTAGTCATTGCCAGGCACTCCCAGTTACCTCAGCATGGTTCAGTTGCCCCCAGTTTTATCCCAGTCACTGGCAGTACATCCCAGTTTTCACCAGCATGCATCCTGTCATTCCCAGTCATTCCCAATTGCTCCCAGTGTATCCCCAGTAGGCTCTCAGCACGGGTCTGGTAACTCCCAGTAACCCCCAGTCACGGTCCAATCGCATCACTATAATCCCAATCTGATTCCAGTAACTCCCAGTAAGATTAAGTGGCCCCCACTGTGATCCCAGTTGCTCCCTGTAAATACCAGTATGACCCGAGTACCCTCCAGTATGATCCTCATGGCTCCCAGTCATTCCCAGTATATCCCAGTCACTCCCAGCATGCTCCCAGTCATTCCCAGTTCCTCTCAGTTGCTTTCAGTGGGATTGCAGTTGTTCACAGCCACTCCCAGTCAATCCCAGTAGGAGTCAAGTCACCCTCGGTGCGACCCCAGCTGCTGCCAGAATAGTTCCAGTTGTCCCCAGTTGCTCCCTGTGTGGTTCCATTGTCCCCAGTATAGTTACAGGCACTTCGAGTTTATCCCAGTTTCCTCAGGAAGGTTCTGGTTACCTCAGAATGATCCCAGTCTTTCCCAGTTACTCCGAGTTAACTCCAGCATGATCCCAGTTTCTGGCAGTTTCCCAAAGTGTGGTCCCAGTTGATCCCAGAATGATTCCAGTTTTCCCAGTTGTGGTCTCAGTCCCCTCAGCATGGTCCCAGTCCCTTCCAGTTGATCCTGGTTGCTCCCAATGTGTCCACATTTTCCTCCCAACAGTAGCTCCCAGTAACCCCCACTCAGGATCTGTTCACACCCATTGTAATCCCAGTGGCTCCCAGGATGAACCCAGTACGACCCAGTCACCCCCAGTTTGGTTCCAGTCACCCCCAGTAGGACCCCAGTCACTTCCAGATACTCCCAGTATTATTCCAGTCATGCCCTGAGAGACTGCCTGTCACTCCCAGTTTGAGCCCAGTTGCTCCCAGTTACCTCCAGCATGGTCCTAGTCACAGCCAGCCCCTTTCCAGTGAGTCCCAGTCTGGTTCCAGTAAGATCCCAGTATGACCCCAGCATGGGCACAGCGGCTCCCATTTACCCCCACTGTGTTTTCAGTCTCTCCCAGTGTATCCCAGTTGCTCCCAGCATGTTCCCAGTTATTCCCAGTTGTTCTCAGTTTCTTCCAGCTGGATTCCAGTTGCTCCCAACCACTTCCAGTCGCCCTCAGTGCAGTCCCAGTTGCTGCCAGTATGATCCAGTATGATCCCAGTCTCCCACAGCATGGGCCCAGCCTCTCCCACTGTGATCCCAGTAGGATCCCAGTTGCCCCCAGGCACCTTGCAGAGCCCCAGCCATGCTGTTTGCCCCCAGCCTGCCCACGGCCAGCCTGGGGCTGCTCCCGGGGCTTTTCTGTGCTCAGCATTGGCTTGGGCAAAGTGTTCTGGAGAGAGCCTGGGCAAGGAGCCTGCAGCCCCCAGGCCCTGGCCTGAGGCGTCAGCACTGCCCCAGCAGTGCCCATGGCCTGTCCCTGCTGCAGCCCCGGCACTGCCACCCCCAGCACTGTGCCCGGCCCCGAGAGCACTCAGGCCCTACAGCAACACCAGGGCCAGCAGGGCAGCGGGGCAGGGCCACGGCAGCAGCACTGGCAACACCAAGGGCTGCTGCTGCTGCTGCTGGGCACAGCTGCTGTGCCAGGACTGATCTGCCCCCAGCTCTGCACACAGACATTGCTGCTGCAGCTGCAGAGAAGGGAACCAAAGGGGGATCTCTGCAGAAAACTCTGCTGGGAGGCCCTTGAGTAAATTTAAATTTAGCAAGAGCGCAGGTCCTCATTGACACAGTCTGTGACCAAAGGTGCGGTAGAAAGAATCAAAATGAGAAATGGTTTAAACAATGACATTTTTTAGTAAAAATATATATTAAAAGTAAAACAAATAAAAAAACCTCAAAATGAAACTAACAAGTAGTAATAAAGATGTCTTTTATTATAGATGATTTGCAGAAATTGGTCACCAGTTTAATGTTCCTGAAAACATCCCATCATCAGTCTCCACAGTGCAGCTTTGAGCTCCTGGTTCCTCAGGCTGTAGATGAGGGGGTTCAGGGCTGGAGTCACCACCGAGTACAGAACTGACAGGGCCAGATCCAGGGATGGGGACGAGATGGAGGAGGGCTTCAGGTGAGCAAATATGCCAGTGCTGAGGAACAGGGAGACCACGGCCAGGTGAGGGAGGCAGATGGAAAAGGCTTTGTGCCGTCCCTGCTCAGAGGGGATCCTCAGCACAGCCTTGAAGATCTGCACATAGGAGAAAACAATGAACACAAAACAACAGAATGATAGAGAGGCAATGAAAACAAGCAGTCCAACTTCCCTTGTGTAGGAATGTGAGCAGGAGAGCTTGAGGATGTGTGGAATTTCACAGAAGAACTGGCCCAGGGCATTGCCATGGCACAGGGGCAGGGAAAATGTATTGGCCGTGTGCATGAGAGCATTGAGAAAGGCACTGGCCCAGGCAGCTGCTGCCATGTGGGCACAAGCTCTGCTGCCCAGGAGGGTCCCATAGTGCAGGGGTTTGCAGATGGACACGTAGCGGTCGTAGCACATGACGGTCAGGAGGTAGTATTCTGCTGACGTGAAGAACAGAATGAAAAAGAGCTGTGCAGCACATCCTGCATAGGAGATGTTCCTTGTGTCCCAGAGGGAATTGTGCATGGCTTTGGGGACAGTGGTGCAGATGCAGCCCAGGTTGGTGAGGGCCAGGTTGAGCAGGAAGAAGAACATGGGGCTGTGCAGGAGGTGGCCGCAGGCTACGGCGCTGATGATGAGGCCGTTGCCCAGGAGGGCAGCCAGGGAGATGCCCAGGAAGAGGCAGAAGTGCAGGAGCTGCAGCTGCCGCGTGTCTGCCAATGCCAGCAGGAGGAAGTGGCTGATGGAGCTGCTGTTGGACATTTGCTCTGCCTGGCCATGGGCACCTGTTCATGGAGAAAGGACAGGGACAAGTCAGCAGAGGCTGCTCTGAGCCAAACCTGGGCCATTCCCTGCAGACTGTCCCACTGTGACTCACCCACCCTTGTTCCTGCTCTAGGAAAACCTTCCCCCAGGGCCCTGCCTGAGCTCCAGTTGTGCTGTCTGAGTGTGCCAGGAGCAGCCAGCCTGTGCGTGGGGGCTCTCCAGGAGCCATCCCTGCCCTGCTGCCCTGGGTTTGTGGCCATGTGGCAGAGGGACAAGGCTGGATATTCAGGATTTGTCAGGGGAATCACTCCTAATGCAGACAGGCTTGTGTCCATCTGCACTCTCAAGTGTAAAGGACATTGAGAGCAGGAAGAAATTTTTGCCATTATTTTCCTGCCCACACATCATTCCTGCTTCTCTGAGTTCAGAAATCCCCAGCATTTTTGCTGCACTCACATTTTGCCACTGAGAGATGTGAGGCAAAGGATTCCCTGTGGCTCAGGGAAGGTGAGAGGCTGGATGGGCTTGTTCCCAACTGCCCTGGGTTTGCAGCTTTGGCTGCAATCAGAGCACAATCACACTCCCCTGTCACCCTGGGATAAACCAGACCCTGCCCAGAGCACAGGGATCCCTCAATGTCTCCCCCTCTCCAAAGGGCTCTGGGCAAGGTCT
This sequence comes from Acrocephalus arundinaceus, assembly GCA_021534815.1. NCBI lineage: Eukaryota > Metazoa > Chordata > Aves > Passeriformes > Sylviidae > Acrocephalus > Acrocephalus arundinaceus. The sequence goes on from JAJEOU010002265.1 coordinate 158,631, forward strand.
CAGCACCCCCTTCTGCCAAGGACACTCCCGGCTCCCTTGGCAAACCCAGCAGCATTTCCTCAGCTCTGGCATCTCTGCACTTTTCCATGGCACATTCAGGGAACTCCCAGGGGCTCTGGCACAGATTTGCAGCCAGGAGGGCAGCTCAGAGCTGGGAAGGACACAGCAAGGAGATCCCTGGGTGTGCCCATGATGGGATCTCAGGGAGGGGGCTCAGCTCATTCCCCTTTCCCATGGACTGCTTTGCCCACAGCCCCACAGGTCCCAGGGAAGCTTGGACACCCCATTGCCATGGCCACAGCTGCCTGGCAGGAATGCCAAGGGCAGTGCCTGACTCAGCTGCTGCAAAGGCCAGAGCCTCCCTGAGAGCACCAGATGACAGGGACAGGATCAGGGCAGTGCAGGAACAAGAGCAGATGTGGTGGTGCTGTGCCTGGGAGGGCAGGGCAGAGACAGCTGGCAGAGAGTCTCTGTAAATGTTGAGACATTACTTTGATGATCCTTTATGTTCCTTTCAACTGAGAATATTCTGTGATTACAATTCCTGTTCTGCTTCTCTCATCCTCCTGTTTCCTTTAATAAAAAGAGAAAAAAATCACCTTGTAACAGGTTTAGAAAAATGATGCATAAACCAGACTTTATTTGGAAGCTTGCAGGTGTCCCTGTGGGGATGGGGCACACCCAGCCCCTGATTTTACCAATTATTGAAGGTTGAATTATTAGGATATTTAACAGGAACATCCAATAGGAGATTCAGTTTCCCCAGTTACACACCCCTGAGTCAACCCACTGTAGTTTGTCCAAGGGCGTCATTGCCCCACTATTTTCATGACTGCTCACACTCTGGTTAAAATAAAAATTACCTTGTAGGTCCTCTTCCTGATAATAAGATTATAAAGTGTTTCAGGAATGTATTTAGAAGGTCAGCCTAATGTTCTAAAAACAAAGAGAAAGGGCAGGAAACATACTAGAGTTAATTAGGATTATACATATATAAGTATGTAATAGTAATTGAGCAGAGTTAATTAAGAATTATAGTTTTGTAACTGTATAATAGTAGTTACAGAGCTACAAATATATGAAAGATGTATAAAACAGCAAAAATCTTTTTGTCATCACCCCTACTTTCCCATCCTTCTCCAACCAAGAAATTGAAAACACTCTCAGGAAAGCTCCTGATCTTTACGGCACTCCCAGGCTTACCTTCTTTTGGCAAGTGTCCTCCGCAGCTGTGCCCAGGCTGGTGTGGAGCTGGGAGCAGCCCGGCCCCACAGAGCCCCTCTCAGCAGCAGCAGCAGCAGCAGCAGCAGCAGCAGCAGCAGCAGCTGCCCTGCTCAGGGTGGCTCCTTCCCCCCACAGCTTCTCCCCAGCGCAGGCAGCAGCTCCCCGGGCCGGCTGAGAGCTGACCCTGGCAGGCAGCAGAGTCCCTGGGCCAGCACAGCGCCCTGGGCTGCAGGACCCTGCTCTGCACCACAGCCCTGGGCACCCCTGGCTGCAGCCCCGGCTGCTCAGCCCTGCAGCAGAGCCTGGCCCCAGGGAGCTGCCTTGTGCTGGGCCTGGGCTGGGGCAGCAGGGAAACCCAGCCCTGCCCTAGGGCCACATCCCTGCCCTGCAGCAGCTCCCACAGTGCTCCTGGAAGGTGCTCCAAGCTGTGGGATGTGGCAGCTCCAGGAGATCCCTGCAGGAGCTGCAGCTTCTCTTCCCCCAGCCAGAGAGTGACTGTTTGCAAGCCTGGGAGGATTTCTCCTGCAGTGAGCCCTCAGTGAGCTCTGCTCTGTGCTGCCAGCCCAGGCTGAGCTGAAGCCCTGTGTGCCTGTGTGCTGTGCCCGGGGAGGCTGCAGGCAGTGCCCCAGCCCTGCTGGGCTGGCAGAAAAGCTGCTCATCCAGAGAAATGTGTTTTTAAGCTCTTCTTGGTTGCCAGTATCTCCCTCTGGATGATGAGCTCAGCCCAGCTCATCAGCACAGACACTGCACAAGGACTTTAATGACCCTCTCGGGGCTTTGTGCTGAGGCCCTGAACATCAGTCCCTGAGAGGGAGCTGAAGAAACCTCTCCAGAACTGCAAGGCAGAATCCATCTCCAAAGTTTCTGGAAGTTTTAATGGGTCCCAGGGAGGGACACGACACAGAAAGTGTCCCCAGGCCCCAGGCAGAGCAGAGAACTGCAGGCGGTGATGACAGGTGGGGACAAAGAGAAGCCAAGTCTTGGTGCCCTGGGCCACAGCAGCCTCTGTGCCACCAAGGACACTGAGGAGACCCCTTGTCCTGAGGCCCTGGGGCCTCCTGGCACAGCCCCAGCAAGGCTGGGCACTGTCAGCCCCTTGTCGTGCCCTCAGCATCCCCCTCCCTTGCCAGTGGCCTCCAGGATGTGCTGGAAGGAGTCCCTGGGGAAGGAGCCTTGGTCAGCAATGGCCCTGGGGGGCTCCTTCATGCTGCCAGGGACTGCAGGTTTTTCCACAGACTTTGGGTTTGGCTTTTGCCTTGGAGTCTCTGAGAGGTTTGTGCAATCCTGGCCTCCAATTCTCTGCTTTAATGAGTCCCTTGAGAGGCTTTGTCAGTAACAACACTCAGTGGTGCTCATTAATGCTTCAAGGTACTTCAGTTATTTTAGGGTACTTGGTGTTTCCCTTTTCAAACTGACTCTACGAAAACTTTGAGCAATCATGGCCCCAGTTATCTCCTTTTAAGAGTCCCATGGGATTCTTGGTCAGTAAAAACACTTAGTGGGTTTTATTCATACTTCTGAGTACTCAGGGGTAATTTAATTACTTCTTTTTCTCACTGAGTCTCTGAGAGGTTTTTGTGCAATCCTGACCTGCAATTGTCTCTTCCAAGGGCTCCATGAGGAGCCTTTTTTAGGCAGGGACATCAGTGGGACCCATGAATGCTTTGAGACAGTTTTGGGTTTTCTTCTGATTTTGATTCATAGAAATGTTTGTGCAATCTCTTGTCAGGCCCTGATGTTCCAGGGCTCAGCACCAAATGCACCACGGGGCTCATTAGGATCAGGCAAGTCCTGACAAACCATGGCTGTGCCTTGATTTCCCTCTTGTCTGGTGCAGTTCATTAGGAAGATTTCCTGCTGCAGTTATACAGAAATATTTCAAAGACTATTTGGAAGTATGTATTCCTTATTTAAAAGGCACATTTTATTACTTTTTTATTACACAAGAGGTGATTGCAGCGCTTGGTGATTGATATTGACCCAGGAACTCTACTCAGGAGGTCTGGCCTGCTCAGAGAAGCTGTGCCCTGAGGTCTGACCCAGTGTGGACAACCTTGCTCCACATTCCCCAACCCCATCCTGTCTCTCCTCACTCACCTGGGACTTGCTTTGCTTGGAGAACTGCCTGCACACAACTAAAGAGGAGTTTTCTTCTTTTATTTTTCAAGCAATCTAAAACTCTTCAGTTTCCCCATTTAAAACAGACACAGTGCCCCAGTGTGTGCCAGCCCAAGCTGCCACCAAGACCATTCCAGCCCTGGGCCAGGAATGAGGGTGGATCATCATCCCAGCGTGCACTGGGCCATTGCAAGGGGCTGTGCCCGTGGACACTGCACTGACCCCACTGCTGGGTTTGGGAGCCACGGTTTTCAGGGTTAGATTTGTTTCTTTTTTACTTCTATATTTTCCATTAACTGCTAGGAAACTCACTTCTGGGTACTTCTAGGTACTTAAGCAGAACAAAGGGGCCAATGAAGAGGATTTGTAGCACCTGGGTACACCTTTTTGGGTCTCTGAGAGTTTCTCTAAGCGGGGGGAGTTAACACGAGTTTGGGAGGGCAGAAAAAGGATGGGCTGGGGGCAGCTCTGCTGTCTCTTGCTCTTGGCATCGGAGAGAGGACGGCCAGGCTGCTGCTTGCTGCGGGACGAGTTCACTGTCACCACCAAGTCCGGTCCTGGGAAATCTACCACCATCTGCCCGTGTGCCCAGGAATTCTGAGCTCGCCTCCCCCTGCCCTACTGGAGCTGGGCCGGCCCTGTCCCGCTGCTGCCGCCTCTTTGGAACTGCTCTGAGGCTTTTGGCTACGCTGTCCCCCTGCCCTGCCCTGCCCTGCCCTGCCCTGCCCTGCCCTGCCCTGCCCTGCCCTGCCAGTACATCCCTTCTGTTCCAGCTACCACCCACAGAGCCTCTGATTTATCTCATCCACCAGCCCTGGATTTTCCACCCTTCCAGCTTAGTGCTCTCATGATATGGAGGACATTTATGAATATAAAAAGACAAGATTTTAGGAGCAGCTTCTGGTGATTTTGTAGAAGTAAATAAACAGCTTGTACTGAGAACACATAGAAGATGAGATATTAAGCTTGGTTGTTAGGTAGTTACTAAGTAGAAGTCATGTAGGTAAGATGTATGATGCTAAAATTCAGCAAAGTGGGACCCAGGTATTTGTCAAAAATCAATAAAGCAGAACTTTGTGGCTTTAATCAAGCAAAATCAAGCTCCTAATCTTCGGCAAAAGCAAAGTGAACTGAAAAATAGTTAAACCTCCACTGCACCTGCCCAGAAGTGAAGATCAACCTGAGGAAGATATTGGCCTTTCACCCAAGACCCCAACTCACAACCACCAAGAGGCGTGACAGCTCATTAGAATACAAAGTGAGAGAAGGCGAGGAATGGGCAGGTGAGGATGTGTAAGCTGTGGGATCAATGTGTATTTAAACCTGGACCTTGTCTTGACCAGGTACGCACGGTTTGGAGGAGATATCCCCCCGTGTGTCCCAGCTGGAAATAAAACATACCTGCTTTACAATTTCTAGTTGTAAAGTCCTTATTCTACGCTTCACTCAGAGTCCTGCAGGGGCACCGAGATCAGGCTGCCCTGGGCTTTGTGAAGCAAAGCCCCTCGAGGTTCCTGATTCTGTTTTGCTGTAATGCTGTAGTTGTTGTTGATTTGCCTTGTTATACATACTAGTAAAGAACTGTTGTTCCTATCCCCATATCTCTGCCTGAGAGCCCCTTAATTCTCTAAATCATAATAATTTGGAGGGAGGGGGGTTGAATTCTCCATTCCAAGGGAGGCCCTGCCCCTCCCTAGCAGATACCTGTCTTTCAAACCAAGACAGATTTTGGTGCCCAGTTTGGGGCTTGAGGGCACTGAGAAAAGAAGGGTTGAAAAAGGAATGATGTTTTTTGAGTCACCTAATATTTTCTTTTGTGTGTGCTGGATAAAGAAACCTCATTAGGTAACACCATGTGGTCTGGCTTACCCTGGTTTGGGTGGCATGTTGTCGTGGCTGTATTTCTCCCATTTGCAGGCCCTTATCTAACCATGGGTCTTATAACTGAGGCTACTGTGGCTGTTATCCAGTTTGTTTTATGGGTTAATAAGGTGAGGGATTCATGGATTCTTAACTTCCTCTGGAAGGTCGGCACATGGATGCATGGCTATCACACACTAAGTGTATGGTATTGAGGTTACTTTAGGAATTATATTTTCTGTGAGGAAATGACAGTGGGGGAAGTTTTCTCCCAGCCCTTCAACCACTTCTTTGTGCCTACCCCACCAGCTTTTGAGGGGTTTAAATTTCCTCTAGATACTAACCAAGTGTTGCTGATAGTCGTAGTCTATTTCACTTTCAGGGATAAGGTGAGGTGTACTTTGATCACCAAACAGACATCTGCCTCAAAGACTGGGGATTCTGTCATGGAGCCTGACACTGCCCCACAGAATAGGGATGCTGCCCCACCACCTGACCCTGGCCCACATCCCACCTCAGAAATGAACCACCCGGATTGGGTGGGGGTTCTGGTGAAGGGGACAGGCCAGATGTTAAAGGAGCACATTTTCCCAGTAGTGGCCTCATTAACCCCAACTGGTGGGAAACCCTCCCCCTGCCCTGGAAAGGGAGAGTCTGATGGTGCAGCAGTGGAACCCACAGACGTTACAATCGTCCAGGTTCCAGCTGAACCACAGGAACAGTCACAGCCAGCAGCAGTCACCCCTCTGGAAACAAAGAAGCCTAAGATGAAATCAGAGCACCCTGGGAATAAGGATAAGAAAGAAGGGCCCTCACAACCCACAGGGGAACCAGAGGTTGAGATCATCTCTGAGTCCTTGACATGTGAAAGTCTCCATAGTCTGCAAAAAGATACTGTATAACGGGGACGTGAGCCTTATACAGCCTGGTAGCTTTGGGTCTGGGACTTTATAGGCACAGGCGTGCAACTGGATGGTGGTGAGGCAAGGAACTTGGGACCCTTGATCCAGAACTCAGGTGTGAATCAGGTATTCATAAGAGAGGTTTATCCACAGAGAAAGAATGCAGGAGCACCATCATAAAATGTGCTGGAAGACCCTTGAAGAAGTGATCCAACAGCTGAGGGAAGTGGCAATATTAGAGGTACTCTTTGCGAGGGGTGGACAGCATGACAATGACCCTGACAAGGTCAGGTGCATAGGGCAAATACTGTGTAATCTGGCAACTCTAGGACTATCTCAATATACCACCTTCATTGCAACAATTAATGCCGAGGACAACCGAGAGACAGTAGGTTCTGTCGCCAGCAAGCTCAGAAATTATGAGAGTGTGATCAATGACCCGATGCAGGCTCAGTTTTCTGCTGTGATTAAGGAACTCAAAGAGGAGATGAAGGGAGATAAGGGAGGAGATGAGGAGGAACAGTTCTCTCTTGGCACTGCTGAGAGTCAGAGACCCCAGAGTCAGAGCCTGATGTCCCCCAGCTCAAAAGAGAGGGTACACCCCAAGGGCTGACCTGTGGTTTTTCCTGTGTGACCATGGGGAAGACATGGGAAGGTGGGATGGAAAACCCACTTCTGCCCTGGCAGCACGGGTGCGTGAGCTCAAGGAGAGAAACACTAACCGAGGGGGTCCCACTAAAATGAAAGTAGCCTCAACCTCCCAGGACCGAGCCACCAGGTATTATAGAAGTGAAGATGATATGTCAGATCCCCTTGAAGGAACCTCTACGATGTATGCCCAGGAAGGGAATAATAACCAGTGCTAGCGGGGCCCTGCCTCTAGCCAGGAAGAGGCACAGGAAAACTGAGTCTTTTGGACTGTGTGGATTCAATGGCCTGGCACATCAGAGCCACAGAAATATGAAGCTTTGGTAGATACTGGTGCGCAGTGTACCCTGATGCCATCGGGACATGTGGGGGCAGAACCCATTTCCATTGCTGGGGTGACAGGAAGATCACAGCAACTGACTCAGGTGGAAGTCGAGGTGAGCCTGACCAGGGAGGAGTGGCAGAAACATCTGATTGCAACCAGCCCAAAGGCCCCGTGTATCCTAGGCATTGACTTCCTCCGGAATGGGTATTACAAGGACCCTAAGGGACTCAAGTGGGCTTTTGGAATAGCTGCTGTGGAGGCAGAGGGCATCAAGAAATTGAACACCTTGACTGGACTGTCAGAGAACCCATCTGCAGTAGGACTCCTGAAGGTAGAAGAACAAGGAGTGCCAGTTGCCACCTCGACGGTGCACCGCCGGCAGTATCGGACCAATCGAGATGCCGTGATCCCCATCCACAAGATGATCCGGGAGCTGGAGAGCCAAGGGGTGGTCAGCAAAACCCACTCACCCTTCAACAGCCCCATCTGGCCTGTGCACCAGTCTGATGGAGAATGGAGACTGACTGTGGACTATCGTGCATTGAATGAAGTGACACCACCGCTGAGCGCTGCTGTGCCGGACATGCTGGAACTCCAGTATGAGCTGGAGTCCAAGGCAGCGAAGTGGTATGCCACTATTGACATTGCTAATGCATTTTTCTTCATTCCTCTGGCTGCAGAGTGCAGGCCTCAGTTTGCTTTCACCTAGAGGGGCGTGCAGTACACCTGGAACTGACTGCCCTAGGGGTGGAAACACAGCCCCACCATCTGCCATGGACTGATCCAGGCTGCACTGGAAAAGGGTGAGGCTCCAGAACATCTGCAGTATATTGATGACATCATTGTGTGGGGGAACACGGCAATGGAAGTGTTTGAGAATGGGGAGGAGATCATCCAGATTCTCCTGGAAGCCGGCTTTGCCATCAAGAAGAACAAAGTCAAGGGACCTGCCCGAGAGATCCAGTTCCTGGGGGTAAATTGGCAAGATGGACGTCGCCAGATACCCACAGAAGTAATCAACAAGATCACCGCAATGTCTCCACCAACCAGCAAGAAGGAAACACAAGCTTTCCTGATTGCCATAGGCTTTTGGAGAATGCACATTCCCGAGTACAGCCAGATTGTGAGCCCTCTCTACCTGGTTACCTGCAAGAAGAGCGATTTCCACTGGGGCCCTGAACAGCAGCAAGCCTTTGCCCAGATCAAGCAGGAGATCGCTCATGCAGTAGCCCTTGGCCCAGTGAGTACGGGACCAGAGGTGAAGAATGTGCTCTACTCAGCAGCCGGGAACAATGGCCTGTCCTGGAGCCTATGGCAGAAAGTGCCGGGTGAGACTCGAGGCCGACCACTGGGATTCTGGAGCCGAAGCTACAGAGGGTCTGAAGCCAACTACACTCCCACGGAGAAGGAAATCTTGGCCGCCTATGAAGGAGTTCAAGCTGCCTCGGAGGTGATTGGTACAGAGGCACAACTCCTCCTGGCACCCCGACTGCCTGTGCTGGGGTGGATGTTTAAAGGAAAGGTTCCCTCTACAAACCATGCCACCGACGCCACATGGAGCAAATGGATTGCCCTCATCACACAGCGCGCCCGTATTGGAAACCCAAACCGCCCTGGGATTTTGGAAGTTATTACCAACTGGCCGGAAGGTGAAAGCTTTGGTCTCATGGACCAAGAGGAGCAGGAACAAGCTATAGGGGCTGAAGAAGCACCACCGTACAACCAACTGCTAGCGGAAGAGACACAGTACGCTCTTTTCACTGATGGTTCCTGTCTCATTGTAGGCACGAACCGGAAATGGAAGGCAGCTGTATGGAGCCCCACACGACAGGTTGCACAAGCCACTGAAGGAGAAGGTGGATCGAGTCAACTAGCTGAACTCAAAGCCATTCAGTTAGCCCTGGACATTGCTGAAAGAGAGAAGTGGCCAAAGCTCTACCTCTACACTGATTCGTGGATGGTGGCCAATGCTCTGTGGGGTTGGCTGGAAAGGTGGAAAAAAGCCAACTGGCAGCATCGGGGAAAACCAATCTGGGCTGCTGATGAGTGGAAGGACATTGCCACTCGGGTAGAGAAGCTACCTGTGAAAGTCCGCCATGTAGATGCCCATGTCCCCAAGAGCAGAGCTAATGAAGAACACTGAAACAACGAGCAAGTAGATCAGGCTGCCAAGATAGAGGGATCAAAGATAGACTTAGACTGGCGGCACAAGGGAGAGCTGTTCCTAGCTCGATGGGCCCATGATGCTTCAGGACATCAAGGCAGAGATGCCACCTATAAGTGGGCACGAGACCGAGGAGTGGATCTAACCATGGACAGCATTTCCCAAGTTATCCATGACTGTGAGACCTGCGCTGCGATCAAGCAGGCCAAGCAGGTGAAGCCCCTATGGTATGGGGGACGGTGGTCTAAATATAAGTATGGGGAAGCCTGGCAGATTGACGACATCACCCTTCCCCAGACCCGCCAAGGCAAGCGCTATGTGCTGACCATGGTAGAAGCAACCACAGGATGGCTGGAGACCTACCCTGTTCCCCATGCTACTGCCCGGAACACCATCCTAGGCCTTGAAAAACAAGTCCTTTGGAGACATGGCACCCCTGAGAGAATTGAGTCGGACAATGGGACCCATTTCAAGAACAGCCTTGTAAACACCTAGGCTAGAGAACATGACATCGAATGGATATATCACATCCCTTATCATGCACCAGCTGCCGGGAAAGTTGAACGATGCAATGGCCTGCTTAAAACCACCTTGAAGGCACTGGGTAGGGTGTCTTTCTGGAACTGGGAGATTAATTTAGCAAAGGCCACATGGTAAGTGAACACCAGAGGTTCCACCAACCGAGCAGGCCCTGCCAAATCTGAGCCCCTGAGAACAATGGATGGGGATAAGGTTCCAGTGGTACACATGAGAGGCATGCTGGGAAAAACTGTTTGGGTTAATTCTGCCTCCAGCAAAGACAATCCCATCCGTGGGGTTGTCTTCGCTCAGGGACCAGGTTGCACTTGGTGGGTAATGCAAAAAGATGGACAGACCCGATGCATACCTCAAGGAGACCTTGTTTTAGGGTGAACTACCCATGCCACTGTATCGGTACCCACATCTGCATGTATATATGTATATAATTAAGGTAGTGCATGTATGTATATAGTTTAGAAGTTTTAATTCAAATGTAATATGTTAGTATGAGAAAAAATTCGGGGTGGATTAATGTTGGGGGTTAGACTTGTTTATCTTTTTCACCTATAGAATTTTTTCCCAAGAGTTGCAAGGCAACTGATCGCCGGGTACTTATCAGTGCTCAGGTGAAAACAAAGCATGGAAGCTGGCACTTGGCTACACCCTTTGTCTCCGGGAGTTTCCCCCGAGGGGTGGGGGGGAGAGAAAGACGGGGCTGGGGGGGGCAGCTTCACTTTTGGTGTGGTCTGCGTCGGGAGCGGACGGGGCTGCCGTTGCTGTGTGAGTTTCTCACTGGCACCACCGGGATCTGATCCTGAAGAGAGCTGCTATCATCTGCTCATGTGGCCAGGAAGATCCTGATTACCTCCTTTTACTGCCCTGCTGGAGCTGTCTCAGCCCTGTCCCACTGCCTCGGTGCTGTTTTAGAGCTGCACTGCACCGCGGGCCCGCACTGGCCTCCCTGCGGGACATCTTTGCCCTCCAGTGACCACTGACGGAGCTCCGAACTTCATCCGATCCACCAGCCTGGGATACCCCACCGTTCCAGTTTGGTACTTTTCTTTGGAGTCCCCCGAGACCAGACTGCCCCGGGTTTTTGTGGGACCAAGCTCCATCAAGGTCCCTGGTTCTGTTTTCGTTATTAATTGCTGTAGTTGTTGTTGTTTGTTTGCCCTGTTATACCTATTAGTAAAGAACTCTTATTCCTATTCCCATATCTCTGCCTGAGAGCCGTTTCAATTTTCTAAATTATAGTAATTTGAGGGAAGGGGATTTGAATTATCCATCCCAAGAGAGGCCCTGCCTCTCTTTAGCAGATACCTGTCTTCTTTCAAAACCAAGACAGATTTTGGTGCCCCAACGTGGGGCTTGAGGGCATTGAGAAAAAAAAAGGGAATAACAGTTCTTAAGTGACCTAATTTCTTGTTCACTAGATATAGAAACCTTGATAAGTAACGCCATGTGGTCTAACTTATCCTGGTTCGGGTGGCATGTGGTTGTGGCTTTATTTTGCCCATTTGCAGGCCCTTACCTAAACATGGGCCCTATAACAAAAGCTACTGTGGCTGTTATCCAGTTTGTTTTATGGGCTGATAAGGTGAGGAATTCACTGATTTTTAACTTGCTCTGGACAGCAATGTGGATACGTGGCTATCACATACTAAGTGGGTGTATTTGGGGTTACTTTAAGAATGGTACTTTCTGTGAGGAAATGACAGTGAGAGAAGTTTTCCAGACCTTTAGCCAGTTCCTTATGCCTACTCCACCAGCTTTTGAAGAGTTCAAATTTCCTCTAGAAACTAACCAAATGTTGCTGATGATCCTAGCTTATTTAGCTTTCAAAGGTAAGGTGAGGTCAATTTGGAGCACTGCACAGACTAGAGATATTGCTGTGGGGCCTGATACTGCCCCAGAGGCTGGGAATGCTGCCATAGAGCCTGATACTGCCCCAGAGACTGGGGATGCTGGCCCCCTGCCTGACCCTGCCCCACAGCCCACCCCAGAAATGAACCACCCCATTTGGGTGGGGGTTCTGGTGAAAGAGATATGTGAGATGGGCCAGGTGCTGAAAGAATACACTTCCCCAGCTGGTGAGAAGCCCTCCCCTTGCCCTGAAAAGGGAGAATCCGATGGTGCAGCAGTAGAACCCACAGAGGTTACAACCGTCCGGGTTCCAGCTGAACCACAGGACCAATCACAACCAGCTGCAGTTGCCCCTGTAGAAACAAAGAAGTATAAGATGAAATCAGAGAACCCAGGTAATAAGGATAAGAAAGGAGGGCCCGCACAGCCCACAGGGGAACCAGAGGTTCAGATTACCATCGAGTCCCTGACTTATGAAAGCCTACGTAATCTGCAAAAAGATATTGCACGACAGGGACGTGAGGCTTATACAACTTGGTTACTTCGGGTTTGGGACCTTATAGGCACAAGCGTGCAACTGGATGGTGGTGAGGCAAGGAACTTGGGACCCTTGACCCAGGACTCAGGGGTGAATCAAGTATTTGTAAGGGAGCAAGGGCCCCTTTCCCTCTGGGAGCGGCTTTTAATGAGTGTAAGGGAGAGGTTTGTCCACAGAGACAGAATGCAGGAGCACCATCATAGAAGTCACTGGAAGACCCTTGAGGAGGGGATCCAAAACCTGAGAGAAGTGGCAGTATTGCAGGTACTCTTGGGGAGGGGTGGACAGCATGATAATGACCCCAACACAGTCAGGTGCACAGGGCAGATGTTGTGGAATCTGAAAACTCTAAGGCCATCTCAATACGCCACTTTCATTGCAACAATTAATGCTGGAGACAACAGAGAGACAGTGGGTTCTGTAGCCACCAAGCTTAGGAATTTTGACAGTATGATTAATGGCCCAATGCAGGCTCAGGTCTGTGCTGTGATTAAGGAACTCAAAGAGGAAATGAGGGAGATGAGGGAGGAGATGAGGACAAACAGTTCCCATGTGGCACCAGTGAGAGTCACAGGCTCCAGAGTAAGAGCCCAATGCCCCTCAGCTAGTGAGAGAGGGTACACCCCTAGAGCTGACCTGTGGTTCTTTCTTCCATGGGGAAGACATGGGAAGGTGGGATAGGAAACCCACTTCTCTCCTGGCAGCATGAGTGTGTGAGCTCAAGGAGGGAAACACTAACCAAGGGAGTCGCACTAAAATGAAAGTAGCCTCAACCTCCCAGGACCGAGCCACCAGGTATTAAAGAAGTGAGGATGATCTGTCAGATCCCCTTGAAGGAACCTCTACAGCGTATGCCAAAGAAGGGAATAATAACCAGTGCCAAAGGGTCCCTACCACTAGCAAGGAAGAGGCACCGGAAAACCGAGTCTTTTGGACTGTGTGGATTTGATGGCCTGGCACATCAGAGGCACAGAAATATGAAGCTTTGGTAGATACTAGTGCGCAGTGTACCCTGATGCCATCGGGACATGTGGGGGCAGAACCCATTTCCATTGCTGGAGTGACAGGGGGATCACAGCAACTGACTCTGGTGGAAGCCGAGGTGAGCCTGACCAGGAAGGAGTGGCAGAAACATCTGATTGCAACCGGCCTAAAGGCCCCATGTATCCTGGGCATTGACTTCCTCCGGAATGGGTATTACAAAGACCCTAAGGGACTCAGATGGGCTTTTGGAATAGCTGCTATGGAGGCAGAGGGCATCAAGAAATTGAACACCTTGACTGGACTGTCAGAGAACCCATCTGCAGTAGGACACCTGAAGGTAGAAGATCAACGAGTACCAGTTGCCACCTCGACGGTGCACCGCCGGCAGTATCAGACCAATCGAGATGCCGTGATCCCCATCCACAAGATGATCCGGGAGCTGGAGAGCCCAGGGGTGGTCAGCAAAACCCACTCACCCTTCAACAGCCCCATTTGGCCTGTGCACAAGTCTCATGGAGAGTGGAGGCTGATGCTGGACTATCTTAAATGGCTTAAATGAAGTGGCTTAAATGAAGTGACTGCACGGGTAAGTGCTGCTGTGCTGGACATGCTGGAACTCCAGAACGAGCTGGAGTCCAAGGCAGCGAGGTGGTACGCCACAATTGACATTGCTAACACATTTTTATCTATTCCTCTGGCAGCATAATGCAGGCCTCAGTTTCCTTTCACTTGGAGGGGAGTGCAGTACACCTGGAACCGACTGCCCCAGGGGTGGAAACACAGCCCCACCATCTGCCATGGACTGATCCAGGCTGCACTGGAAAAGGGAGAGGCTCCAGAACATCTGCAGTACATTTATGAAATCATTGTGTGGGGGAACACGGCAATGGAAGTGTTTGAGAAAGGGGAGAAGATCATCCAGATTCTCCTGGAACCCGGCTTTGCCATCAAGAAGAGCAAAGTCAAGGGACCTGCCCGAGAGATGCAGTTCCTGGGGGTAAATTGGCAAGATGGACGTCGCCAGATACCCACAGAGGTAATCAACAAGATCACCGCAATGTCTCCACCGACCAGCAAGAAGGAAACACAATCTTTCCTAGGCACCATTGGCTTTTGGAGAATGCACATTCCTGAGTACAGCCAAAATGTGTGTCCTGTCTCCCTGGTTACCCACAAGAAGAACGACTTCCACTGGGGGCCCTGAACAGCAGCAAGCCTTTGCCCAGATCAAGCAGGAGATCGCTCATGCGGTAGCCCTTGGCCCAGTCAGGATGGGACCAGAGGTGACGAATGTGCTCTACTCCACAGCTGGGAATAATGGCCTGTCCTGGAGCATTTGGCAGAAGGTGCAGGGTGAGACTCAAGGCCGACCACTGGGATTCTGGAGTGAAAGTTACAGAGGGTCTGAAGCCAACTACACTCCCACGGAGAAGGAAATCTTGGCTGCCTATGAAGGAGTGCAAGATGCCTCGGAGGTGATTGGCACAAAAGCACAACTCCTCCTGGCACCCCGACTGCCTGTGCTGGGATGGATGTTTAAAGGAAAGGTTCACTCTACTCACCATGCCTCCGACGCCACATGGAGCAAATGGATTGCCCTCATGACACATTGTTCCTGCATTGGAAACCCGAATCGTCTTGGGATTTTAGAAATAATTACAAACTGGCCGGAAGGTGAAAACTTTGGTTTCATGGACAAAGAGGAGCAGGAACAAGTGACAAGGGATGAAGAAACTCCACCATATAACAAACTGCCAGCAGAAGAATCATGCTACGATTTTTCACTGATGGTTCCTGCTGCATTGTAGGGATGAAGTGGAAGTGGAAAGCAGGTGTGTTCAGCCCCACACGACAGGTTGCACAAGCCACTGAAGGAGAAGCTGGATCCAGTCAACTTGCTGAATTCAAAGCTGTTCAATTGGCCCTGGACATTGCTGAAAGAGAGAAGTGGCAAAAACTCTACCTCTACACTGATTCGTGGATGGTGGCCAATGCTCTGTGGGGTTGGCTGGAAAGGTGGAAAAAGGCCAACTGGCAGCGTAAGGGAAAACCAACCTGAGCTGCTGATTATTAGAAGGACATTGCCACTCGTGTAGAGAAGTTACCTGTGAAAGTCCGCCATGTAGATGCCCATGTCCTCAAGAGCTGAGATAATGAGGAGCACCGAAACAACGAGCAGATAGATAAGGCTGCAAAGATAGAGGTATCAAAGATAGACTTAGATTGTCAACACAAGGGAGAGTTGTTCCTATCTCAATGGGCCCATGATGCCTCAGGCCATCAGGGCAGAGATGCCACCTATAAGTGGGCACGAGACTGAGAGGTGGATCTAAGCATGGACAGTATTTCTCAGGTTATCCATGACTGTGAGACATGCGCTGTGATTAAGCAGGCCAAGTGGGTGAAGCCCCTATGGTATAGTAGGCAGTAGTCGAAATATAAGTATGGGGAGGCCTGGCAGATTGATTATATTACACTGCCCCAGACACGCCAAAGCAAGCGCTATGTGCTGACCATGGTAGAAGCCACCACGAGGTGGCTGGAGACCTACCCTGTGCCTCACATTATGGCCCATAGCACCATTCTAGGCCTGGAAAAGCAAGTTCTTTGGAGGCATGGTACCCCTGAGAGAATTGAGTCAGACAATGGGACTCATTTCAAGAACAGCCTTATCAACAGCTTGGCAAGAGAACATGGCATTGAGTAGGTGCACCACATCCCCTACCATGCAGCAGCTGCAGGCAAGAGGAGAGCTACAATGGACTGTTAAAAACCCAGTTGAAAGCACTGGGTGGGGGATCTTTCAAAAATTGGGAGAAGCATTTACCAAAGGCCACCTGGTTGGTCAACACCCAAGGCTCCACCAGCAGGGCAGGCCCTGCCCAGTCTGAGCTCCTGCATACAGTAGACGGAGACAAAGTCCCAGTGGTGCATGTCAGAGGTTTGTTATGGAAGACAGTGTGGATCAGTCCTGTGATGTCACCAGGACGGCGTGGCAACCGTGCCCTGACATCACAAAGCAAACGCTCTGTGTTGGTCTGTGAATTTTTGCAGATGGACAGAGTGATGTTTGTTGGTGTCAGGGGGCCGGGGTGGGGGTGGCTGGCTCTGTCCCCGGCCACGCTGGTCAGGAGTGGCCGTTTCCCAGACTGCAAGCAGTGCCAGTAAGGGTAGAGAGAAGAGCTGTTTCCTGCTCTCTAGATCCTCTATATCCTCCATGTCTGGGTACGAAGCAAAGGTCTCAGAGAAGGCTCTCTCTTACAGAGGTCTTTGATCCTCCAGGTGTTACAGGAGAGAGAGAGCAAGCAGGGTCCTGTGCTTAACATTTAAACCAGGGGGCAGAGGGGTGGGGCAGGTGGGTGATTGGCCCCAGGTTAACACAGGGCAGGGTCAGGAAAGGGGACAAAGGGATGGGGGAGGGGAAAATCTGGGGTAAACCAGACACCAGGCACCGGGAGGTGGGGAGGTAACAGGAGCAAACCATAACTTATCAAACCTCTCAAAAACCCACCACCACATCTCCCTCTTTTCTGTTCAATTTTGAAGGGAAGGAGGGAGGAGACAAACTCCTTAAACTGCTCTCTCTGGTCTCTTCCACCATCTCTCAACAGCAGGAACAGTTACATCAGAAGGGGCCAGTTTTTCCTTAATACACCTTGTAATGACTCCTTTGAGAGTCATAAATGCTATGTAAATTCAAATGACAACTAGAACAGCCAGTCAGACATCCTTTACAAATGATGACATTCCCCCTGGCAACCCTTGGTCTGTAAAGATGCTCTCCAGCCAGTCTCCTGCTCCTCACTTGATTTCCTCCATCATGCCTTTCATTTTCTGGAGGGAGTTCTGGATGCTCTGGATTTTGCTGGATAGATTGAAGCAGAGTATCCCTTGAGTGTCCTCACATTCATGTCCCTGTCATACTGACTGAGTCAGAAGCAACAGCAAACACAGGAGATCTGGCCTCATTTTGGGGGTCAGGAGGATGCTCTGAAAAGAAATCTGAAAAGAACATACACAGGTAAGCACAGTTTAACACAATCTATTTAAGGCACTGAGTTAGGGATAACACGGGGTTTGGGATCCCCACTTCCTTTGCACTGTTGCCTAGAAGAAGCAATTGCCACGTCATCGGGTCAGGAAGGTGGAATTGGGGCCACATTCTGGGCCTTCTTTTCCCTTGGTGGAACACAGGGTTTGACCCATTTTTGTGTAACCCATTTCAAACCTGTGGGGGTGGATATGCAGGTGTATCCTCACCCCCAAGTGACCAAATCAAAAGGCCCCTGGACCTTCCAAGTCTCAGGATCCTTCACCAGGACCAGCGGTTTCTCCTCAAACTTCAATCAATGATTTTGATTTAAGTGCCTTGCTGCAGGTGGATTAAGGTTTTCCAAAGAACAGTTAAGGAAGTTCATGGTAAGCAGAGCCTTATCAAGTCGTTGTTGTGGACTGTTTATCCTGACATCTCCTCTCTGCTGTCCCAAGGTCTTCTTGAATGTCTGGTGAGTTCTTTCTATCACTGCCTGGCCAGTGGGGGAGAACGGGATCCCCTTGTTATGTTTCACGCCCCACTCTTGCAGGAAACCATCAAATTATTTGGAAACGTAAGCTCAGCCATGATCAGTTTTGATCTCTTTGGGTATCCCCAGCGTGGAGAAGGCCTGCCCAAGGTGTTTCTGTGCATCTCTGGTCTTCTCCCCTGTGTGGGCTGAGGCATAAACAGCACCAGAGAAGGTATCAACTGACACATGAACATATTTGAACCTTCCAAACTCAGGAATGTGTGTGACATCTGTCTGCCACAGCTCACAACTGCCAAGCCCTCTGGGGTTGACCCCTGATCCCAGTGAGGGTAAGGAAAACTTTTGGCAGCTTGGGCATGTGTCTATGATTGCCTTGGCTTGGTCCCGCCTTAGGTGGAATTGGCGCACCAGGCCTGGGACATTCTGATGGAATTGCTGATGGCTGAGTTTGGCCTGCTGGAAAATGTTAGGTAGGACACCCAGCTGCACAGGAGCAGCTGGGGCATCTGCTCTGTGGTTACCCTTGGGGATGAAACCAGGAAGGTCAGTGTGTGATCTCACATGCATAACGCAGTAAGGATGCTCTCTGTGGGAGACTGGGTGTGTCAGCTCTGAGAGCAGCTTGAAAATGGCCGGATTTGAGACTTTTTTGAGAATTGCATTCTCTGCTCTGGAAACTTCCCCTGCTACATATGCTGAATCAGTAATCAAATTAATGGGTTCTGAAAACTTCTCAAAAGCCCTGATGACTGTGGCCAACTCAGGCAACTGAGGTGAAACTTTGACTACCTCAATGTCAGCCTCTCACTGCTGAGTCTGAGGGTCCTTCCAAGTCACCACTGACTTGTGTGACCCTCCAGATACGTCAGTAAAAACTGTCAAAGCTCTGAGAGGCTTGCGGCTCTGTTTCCCTTTTGGAATCGAATTTAATTCTGAATGAAATAATTTGTGGCCTGGGCAATGGATTGAAATTTTCTCTGGGTAGCTATCCAGAGCAAGCTGAAACATCTCATTCTCACAGAGCAACTGCTCCAAAGCAGTTTGTTAACATTCCAGTTGACAATTGGATTGGCACAGGAATGCATGAAAACTCATACCCGGCCAGCAGTCCCATCCTGACCCTTGCTTTGCTGATCAGCTGAGCCATCAACTCCTGTGGTTTAGGGATACTTTTGGACAGCTGATGACTTAGGAACACCCACTCTACGATCAAGAGGGGATCCTTCTGGTCCTTGCCCCACTGAAAAATCAGCCCATGCAAGTGTGGCAATTTTCCCAAAATGATGACATTAAATGAAAGTTCTGGCTGGCAGCGATGGGCCTGCTGGCTGGACATTGCCAAGTGAACCCTCTCCAATGCCTGCCCAACCTCCTGAGTCAGAGCCCTTGGAGAATTCAGCTCCTCTCCCTCCTTTAACAAATTGAAGAGAGGGACTAGGTCCTCCGTAGTAAGCCCAAGCCAGGGCCTGACCTAATTCAAAGATCCACACAGCTCCAGGAGATCCTTCAAAGTCTCAGGTCTCTCACTGATTACCAACTTCTGGGGTGTTCTGGTCCAGTTGGCAATCTCAAGCCCGAGGTATTTCCAAGGTTGCAGTCTCTGCACTTTTTCCTGCTGCAACTCAAATCCCTCAGCAGCCAAAGCAGTGATAGTCTCATCCAGAATCTGTGTAAGTCCATTGTCACTGGGGGCACACACAAGCACGTCATCCATATAATGAAGGATGATGGCCTCTCCAGCCTTGGCACACACCAGGGACAGTATTTTGGCTATGTACCACTGGCAAATACTTGGTGAGTTCTTTAACCCTTGCAGCAAAACTCTCCAGTGGTAACGCTTCATGGGTGCCTCCCTGCTGATGGAAGGCACAGAGAATGCAAACTGCGGGGCATGGGCTGGATCTAGGGAATCTGGAAAAACAATCTTTTATATCAATGACAGCTGAATTCCAATTTTGGGGTAGCATTGAAGGGGATGGCATACCTGGCTGAAGAGACCACATGCCCTTGAAGATCGCATTAATGTTTTGCAATGTGTGGAGGAGGTGCCACCTGTCCTTCCCTGGCTTTTTGATCACAAACACCAGAGAATTCCAGGGACTGTTAGTTTCCACAATGTGACCTCTAGCCAATTGCTCCTTCACGAGTTGTTTGTTTCTGTCTCTGTTTTTTCAGCGGCCACTGATCCTCCCAAATTGGGGTATCTGTCAGCCAATTTAGTTTTTGGAAGGGACGTTCCTCAGGGGAGGCAGTTAAAAATCTTTTGGGTTTTTTGGGATCTCTAGTTTAGGTCCCCACTGGGACATGGCGTCTCTTCCCCACAAGGTAAATTTGGAATCTAGAACAAAGAAGCCAATTGTCCATCTGGTCCTTCAATTTGCACAATGCTGTTGCATTGTTTTGCCAATTGTGTGCCTCCTGTACTTGTAACCTTACCAGCCACGGGTTGCAACTCGCAGTGTGATGGCCACTTGTGTGGTGGTATGACTGTCACATCTGATCTCCATCATTCTCTGGAGTTGGATGAAATCTTCCTCCCTCTTGAGCCCACACCAAATTATGGGTTTGTTCTCTCCCACCGTTTCTGTCCAATAGACCCAAAGGTCCAGACCATCCTAGGGCAGTTTGGGCAGTGGTATGGCCTGGGCAATGACTCGGCCCTTTGGTAGGAAGAGGGGAAGATGGACACAACGTGCCAGGAGAGCTCGTTGCTCCGGATCTGATGGCAAAAGTGCTGGACTAATCTTGATCTCAGAGGGAGTGTGCTCAGAATCCCTGATAACAAGGCACTTACTATCAGTCTGCTGTAGGTTGGTCACGTGTCCAGGGTCAAAGGTGACCACTTGCCAGTCCGGTGTGTTGAAAGGCACACCTGTTGTTAACTCAAGCCTAAATGGCTTCCATATCCTCTTGGTTGTTACCAACCCTGAGGGCTCCTTAGGGTCCCACACCTTCCCAGGACTGGGTTGCCCCACAACCCTGACAACCCGGTGACCTGTCCCATTTTTCTCATCACGTGGGAGAAGCTCACACTCCTCCCCTAGTTTTTTGGAACTGGAATGTTCCCTTTCTTCCCCTCCCCTACTGCTCCTACCAGTGTGTGTGATGTTTTATTCTTAAAGGGACAAAAGCACATCACATGTCCCTCCCACCCACACTGGAAACATTTGACCCTCCCAGCCACTGGTGGTCCAGCTGGAATGGTGGCTGGTGCTGCAATCTGGCCTCTGAGCCCAGACCCTTTCCGCTGTTCATCTGGGTCCCTTATGGCTCACTCGGTGCAGGTCTCAGTGAGGAGGTCCAGGGTTGGAGGTGGAGCAACCAGAAGCCCGGAGATGATCCTCTTGCAGACATCACTGGCATTGCTTTGTGCCACTTCCAGGCACCAAGTGGCTTTGTGCCACTTCCAGGATCATCTTCTGTTGCAATTCCTGCTCCTCTCTCTGGATTTTCACCACTGCTTTGAAGTCTATGTATAAAATCTGGAAAAGTTTCAGATGGGGATTGTTTAATTGAGGTATAACTCTGCCTAGGATCTTTAGTGGGCATGATCTGAAATGCCTTTGGGCAGCATCCTTCACGTGATTTAACACAGGAGGGGTTACTGGGTTACACTGGGTTTTACTGGTTTGTACTGGGATGGGGTGCTGGGGGTTACTGGGTTATACTGGGATATACTGGGAGAGGGAGCAGCATATGAGTGAGTGCCCCCTGCTTGCAGGGAGGACTTGGTGAACCACTGTGTATTATACTGGTTTATACTGGGAGAGGATGTTGGGGCATTGGTTTATACTGAGTTATACTGGGATAAACTAGTTGTGAGTGACTGGGTTATACTGGGTTACACTGGTTTGCACTGGTTTATACTCATTTTTACAGGAATGGCATGCTGGGAGCATTGGTTAATACTGTGTTATACTGGATGTACTGGGTTATATTGGGGTGTACTGGTTTATACTGGGATGGGGCTTGGGACCCACTGGGAATGACTTCAGGTTGTGTTGGCCTTACTGGTTTATACTGGGAGCTGCCCCCACACGGCTCGGAGGATCAGGAGTGGCTCCCAGTGCTTACTGGTTTTTACTGGTGCCCTCCCAGTATAAACCTTGTAAAAGTGGGAGCCCCAAGACCATATTGGGAGCCCTTAGACCTGCCTTCCATGGACCTGATGTCCCCAAATCCCCATTTGTTTGACCTGAGCCCCCACATACTTGGGTGCCCCAATTCAGATCTCAGGGTGTCCAATGGCTGCCCCCCTGAGATTTTGGGGTGCCCCCTTTGCCCCTCCCCAGAGCTGCAGCTGGTGCAGAACGCCATCTTCACTGACCCCACGGACCAAAGCACCTGGGTGTACCTGCACTGCATCCTCTCCTGAGCTAACTCGGGGCTCCCTCACATCCCTGAGGCCCTCTCCTGGAGTTTTGGGGTGCCCCCTCAATGTTGGGGTATTGCCCCACAGCACCCCGGCCGCTGAGGGTCATCTTCGTCCACGTTGACTGGGAGGACACGACAGTGGCCGTCATCTTCTCCCAGCACATCAGGGTGAGTGGGGACCCCTGGGAACCGCAAAAAATCACCTAGATTCTCCCAAAAAGGATCACCCTGGTACCCCCTAAAGCCACCTGGATAAACCTAGGAACTCCCAAAAATCACCTGGATACACCTGGGTACTCCCCCAAATCACATGAGTACCCCCCAAATTTTCTTGGGAACCCATCAAAATCATCTGGGTACCCCTAAAAATCTCCGGGCTCCACCAAACTGGTTGTTGTGAAACCCATTGCTTTGACTGGGTAGACCTGGTGTCTCTTTTATCCCACTGACTTGAATGGGTGGATCTGGTGTCCTGTTTACCCTTATTTATCCCCAGGAACCCTTCCCAGTGATCCCAGTAATGCCTTGGAGCTCCCAGTAACCCCATTGCCTCCCATTAGCCACTCCCAGCACTCCCAGTAACCCCAGTTCTCCCCCTTAGCCACTCCCAGTGCTCCCAGTTTTCTCCGTTTCCCCCATTCCTCCCTCCCAGTGCTTGCAACTCCCCGCAGTGCTTCCAGTTCCTCCCCCAGAGCTTCCACTTAGCCCTTCCCAGTGCTTCAAGTTTAACCAGTAACCCTTCCCAATCAAGCCCTATTAATGGTTAGACCTGGTGGCTGCAAAATCCCCATGGACTTTAAAAGGGTAGACCTGGTGTCCCTACATCCCTATTGACCTGGTGTCCTTTTCCATCGATTGATTTCAATGGGTAGAGCTGATGTCCAAAATATTTGGGGGTTAAAACCACCAATTTCAAGGCTGGAAATTCCTAATTTTTGGTGGCAAAATGCCCCAAATTTTGTTCTTTTTCTCCCACAGGGGAACCCGGAGTGCCCAGAGCTGAGGGCAATGCTGGACCGCTCGGACGTGACATACACACGTGGTCAGGATGCAAAATGGAAGAAGTTTTTATTCTATGTGTTCTCTAGCTTATATACTCTTAAAAAGCGTGATCTTAAATCATTGACTACATTACAATAACTTGTTATATTCATTGGTGTAAAGCAATTAGCGTCAATATAATTGGCAATAGTTTGACAGAAAGTTAATAAGGAACGTATACACGTTGACTTATGCACGTAGTCTGACTGAAAAAAAAAAAAAATCATGTATCTTTTTTAATCAGTTCCCATGCTGTGGTGGTTTTGACCAGCAAGTGAGTTTTCAGGAAGTTCAGGAAAGAACAAATTGAAAGTAGTTATGTCTCCATGGACGTAAAAGCTTTAATATCAAGGAGATCAGGAGAAACTCCCTTTTTCCTTCTGGTCAAGAACACAGGTAACACTCCCTAGGCAGCAGGGGATCCCGGGCCAGGCCCCGCTGCCCTCTGGGTGGCCGGGGCTGTGCCCAGCCGGGTCTGCCAAGCCTGGTATGTGCCAGGGGGCTCCTTCCCCTGCCAGCCTCTGAAGGGAGGGAAAGAGAGAGAAAGCTGCAGCCCGGGGCTGCTGTGGTGGGCCCTGGCCAGGCCGTGGCCTGGGCCCCTGGTTTGCTGGTGCCACTGGCCCAGGGGAGGAGAAGATCTCTCCCCCACCGCCACCCTTGGGCCCAAAGAAGCGAGTCTGATGCTGGGTCTGCTTTGGATCGGAGCAGGGGTGGGGGAAGTGATCCATCAGCCCCTCCTGAGCCTGTTCCCCCCGCACCCCCCATCACCATCGTGGGCCTTGCATTCTGACATCTCTGAGCTGCAGAGAGAGAGAGAAAGACCTTGGGCAGATTTAACCCTTTCCTGGCAACATGAAGCTTTCAGAACTCCAACCCTTTCCCAGAGGGAGAGAAGATCAGAGTGATTTAAAATGTAGAGAGACAGCACGATACAGTCAGCAAAAGAACTGATCAAGGTTATCTGAAAGAAAGGATTGAGGAGGTGGACATTTTTGACTGGACTGCTCTAGATGGAAACCATGGAGAAATGGACTATTTCTTGTAATATATTGATGCTATTTTGGGGGGAATGCTGTTCTAGCTGAAGGTAATAGACTGATGTAATTGAGATTTCATTGAGAATGTTGTAGAGGAAGTTCCCCAGCTCCTGAGATAAAAAGAGATCTCAGCTGTCTGAGAAACAGATTTGGCTCTTTAGCTCTAGGAAAAGGAGTTCTGTTGAGAGAGAGACAATTTTAAAGATAGAAGAGAATCTTTGTAAAATACTAAAAAAAGCATTCTTAAACAAATACCCCAAATATGCTGAGAGGCCCATGAGTAGCCAGGAGAAAGGCTGCTCATGGGTGAGATGGCACAATCTGCAAAATTCCAGGCGGTTGCAGGTTTGTGACATTGGGAGCCACCAGACTGTTTCTTGTGGCGAATGTCTTCATGGACTCCAGAGAGACTCCTCTCCCAAGGTGATGAAAGATTATGTTAAAATAGTTGAAACTGACTGAAAATCACAGATTTTATCTCTCTATGTTGGTTATGGGAAAGTGAACAGTTTGTGGGAGAAAGGGAAGTGTTTTGAAGTTTCAATTTCTTTATTTCCCTTTATTATTTAGAGTGTGTAAATACACTCTCTTTGAAACTTTTAAAGCCCAGGCCTGTTTTACTTTTTATTTTCTCCAAGTGTAACTATCACAGGACACCAGGTCTACTCAATGAAAGTCAATGGGGATTTAGGGACACCAGGGCTGTCCATTGATAGGGCTTGATTGGGAAGGGTTACTGGTAAAACTGGGAGCACTGGGAAAGGCTAGGGGGAAGCACTGGGGGAGGAACTGGAAGCACTGGGAGAGAGGAAGCAGGGAAACTGGGCATACTGGGATCACTGGGAGGGGTTACTGGGAGGATTGGGAGGGCAAAGTCATCAAACTGGGAACTATTCCTGGGAGCACTGGAGGTGGCTAAGGGGGGGAACTGGGGTACTGGGAGTACTGGGAGTGGCTGAGGGTGGGCAGTGGAGTTATTGGGAGCCCTGGGGCATTACTGGGAACACTGGGAAGGGTCCCTGGGGATAAATGGGGATAGACAGGACACCAGGTCTACTCACTCAAGTCAGTGGGATAAATGAAACACCAGATCTACCCATTATAGTCAATAGGCATTTAGAGACACCAGGTCTACCCTGTCAAAGCAATGGGTTTTACAACCACCAGTTTAGTGGGGCCAGAAGATTTTTGGGGATACCCAGGTGTATCCAGATGACTTTTGACAGGTTCCCAGGTAATTTTTGGGGTACCCAGGTGATTTTTTTGGGGTTCCCAGGGGTCCCCACTCACCCTGATTGGCTGGGAGAAGATGATAGCCACCGTCACGTCCTCCCAGTCAATGTGGACTCAGATGACCCTCAGCGGCAGGGGGCCTGTGGGGGAACACCCCTACATTCAGGGGGAACCCCAAAACTCCAGGGGAGGGCCCCAGGGATGGGAGGAAGGCCCTAGTTAGCTCAGGAGAGGATGCAGTGCAGGTACACCCAGGCGCTTTGGTCCGTGGGGTCGGTGAAGATGACCCACCAGCTCCAGCTCTGGGGAGGGGCAAAGGGGGCACCCCAAAATCTCAGGGGGGCAGCCAGGAGACACCCCGAGATCTGAATGGGGGCACCCAGGTATGTGGGGGCTCATGTGTACTCATTGAACCCAATGGGGATTTTTAGGGACAACAGGTTCAACCTCTTGATCCAATGAGGATTTAGGGACAGCAAGTCTACCCATTTATACCAACGATGTTAAGGGATAACAGGTCTAGCCTTTGAAACCAATGAGGATTTAGGGACATGGGGTCTACCTATTAAAATCAATACGGATTTTTTGGAGACCATGTCTATTAAGGGCAATGGGGATTTGGGGAAACCAGGTCTACCTGTTCAAGGAAATGCAGATTTAGAGACATCAGATTTACCTTATTAAAGTCAAAGGGAATTTTTGGAAAACAGGTCTATCTACTAATGTGGGGAATTTAGAAAATTTGGTCCAGACAGTACTAGGAATTTAGGGACATCAGGTCTACCCATTGAAACCAATGGGGATTTAGGGACACCAGGTCTATCTGTTAAAAACAAGAGGGATTTTAGGAACATCAGGTCTACCCATTAAGGACAATTGGGATTTGGGGTCATCAGGTATACCCACTGAAACCAATGGGCTCAGTGTGACACTGGGTTGACCCCTTAATGTGGGGAATTTAGGAAATCAGGTCCAGCCATTGATGTGAATGGGAATTTTGGGACATCAGGTCTACCCCCATTATAGTCAATTGGGGGGATTTAGGACACCAGGTTTACCCTTCAACAACTATAAGGACATCAGGTCTACCATTTAGGTCAATGGGGATTTAGGGACACCAGGACTATCCATAAAGGCCAATGGGAATTTGGGGGACAGCAGGTCTACCCATTGAAGGCAATGGAGACTTTTTGGGACACTGGGTCTACCCATCCAACCCAACAGAGCTCAACTTCAAGCAGGGGGCTGGAGAATTTTTGGGATAGGATCCCACCAAAAATCTGGGAATTTTTCCAAGGGAATCTCTCACCTTCCTTCAGCCTTTTGGGAGACAGTGTCCCAGTCTGGCGCTTCCTGCAATTCCTGGTGAGCACCAGGACCCACAGCTGGTGGTGCCAGGCTGAGAAGTTGGAGAAGTTGTGGCTCAGCAGGGCTCTGGCAAAGGCCAGCTTGGCCTTGGGGTCCTGCCTGGCCACCATTGCCTGCCAGTCATGCCAGGCCATGGACTGGGATGGCACCAGCTTTGGGAGCTGCAGCCTTAGGTGGCAGCTCCCAGTATAAACCAGTAAGGGTTAATGCACTCAAACCCACTCCTGGTAAAGGGTTTAGCTGCACGAGGTCTGTCCTGTTGAAGTCAATGGGGATTTAGGAACATCAGGTCTACCCATGAAAGGTGGGTCTAAGTAAGGCAGCTCCCAGTATGGTCTTGGGGCTCCCACTTTTACCAGGTTTATACTGGGAGGGCACCAGTAAAAACCAGTAAGCACTGGGAGCCACCCCCGATCCCCTGAGCCCTGTGGGGGAAGCTCCCAGTATAAACCAGTAAGGCCAGCACAACCTGAAGTCACTCCCAGTGGGTCCCAAGCCCCATCTCAGTATAAACCAGTACATCCCAATATAAGCCAGTACATCCCAATATAACACAGTATAAACCAATGCCCCCAGCATGCCACCCCTGTACAAATGAGTATAAACCAGTGCAAACCAGTGTAACCCAATATAACCCAGTAACTCCCAGCACCCCAATCCAGTAAAAATTAGTACATTCCAGTATAACCCAGTATATCCCAATGCCCCCAACAGCCCATCCCAGTATAAACCAGTACAACTCACAGTTGGCCACCAGGTTCTCCCTGCCAGCCGGGGGCGCTCACTCATATGCTGCTCCCTCTCCCAGTATATCCCAGTATAACCCAGTAACCCCCAGCACCCCATCCCAGTACAAACCAGTAAAACCCAGTAACCCCTCCTGTGTTAAATCACGTGAAGGATGCTGCCAAAAGGGCATTTCAGATCATGACCACTAAAGATCCTAGGCAGAGTTCTATCTCAATTAAACAATCCCCTTCTGAGCCTTTCCTAGATTTTATACATAGACTTCATGCAGTGGTGGAAAACCAGAGAGAGCACCAGGAGTTGCAACAGAAGATGATCCTGGAAGTGGCACAAAGCCACTTGGTGCCTGGAAGTGGCACAAAGCAATGCCAGTGATGTCTGCAAGAGGATCATCTCCGGGCTTCTGGTTGCTCCACCTCCAACCCTGGACCTCCTCACTGAGACCTGCACCAAGTGAGCCATAAGGGACCCAGATGAACAGCGGAAAGGGTCTGGGCTCAGAGGCCAGATTGCAGCACCAGCCACCATTCCAGCTGGACCACCAGTGACTGGGAGGGTCAAATGTTTCCAGTGTGGGCGGGAGGGATATGTGATGTGCTTTTGTCCCTTTAAGAATAAAACATCACACACACTGGTGGGAGCAGTGGGGGAGGGGGAGAAAGGGAACATTCCAGTTCCAAAAAAGTAGGGGAGGAGCGTGAGCTTCTCTGTTGAGCGTGAGCTTCTCTGTTGAGAAAAATGGGACAGGTCACCCTGTCAGGTTGTCAGGGTTGTGGGGCAACCCAGTTCTGGGAAGGTATGGGACACTAAGGAACCCTCAGGGTTGGGAACAACCAAGAGGATATGGAAGCCATTTAGGCTTGAGTTAACAACAGGTGTGCCTTTCAACACACCGGACTGGCAAGTGGTCACCGTTGACCCTGGACACGTGACCAACCTACAGCAGACTGATAGTAAGCGCCTTGTTATCAGGGATTCTAAGCACACTCCCTCTGAGATCAAGATTAGTCCAGGACTTTTGCCATCAGATCCGGAGCAACGAGCTCTCCTGGCACATTGTGTCCATCCTCCCCTCTTCCTACCAAAGGGCCGAGTCATTGCCCAGGCCATACCACTGCCCAAACTGCCCTAGGATGGTCTGGACCTTTTGGTCAATTGGACAGAAATGGTGGGAGAGAACAAACCCATAATTTGGTGTGGGCTCAAGAGGGAGGGGGATTTCATCCAGCTCCAGAGAATGAGGGACACAGGATCAGATGTGACAGTCATACCACCACCACACAAGTGGCCATCACATTGGGAGTTGCAACCCGTGGCTGGTAAGGTTACAGGTATAGGGGGCACACAATTGGCAAAACAATCCAAGAGCATTGTGCAAATTGAGGGACCAGATGGGCAATTGACTTCTTTTCTTCGTCTAGATTCCAAATCTACCTTGTGGGGAAGAGACGCCATGTCCCAGTGGGGAGTTAAACTAAAAATCCCAAAAAACCCCAAAAGATTTTTAATTGCCTTCACTGAGGAGCGCCCCTCCTAAAAACTAAAGTTGCTGATGGATACCCCAATTTGGGAGGATCAGTGGATGCTGAACAAACAGAAATTGAAGGCACACAGAGAACTCATGGAGGAGCAATTGGCTAAAGGTCACATTGTGGAAACTAACAGTCCCTGGAATTCTCCAGTGTTTGTGATCAAAAAGCCAGGGAAGGACAGGTGGCACCTCCTCCACAATTTCCAAAAAATTAATGAGGACATGGAGTCTCTTCAGCCAGGTATGCCATCCCGTTCAATGCTACCCCAAAATTGGAATTTGGCTGTCATTGATATAAAAGATTGTTTTTTCCAGATTCCCTAGATCCAGCCCATGCCCCGCAGTTTGCATTCTCTGTGCCTTCCATCAGCAGGGAGGCACCCATGAAGCGTTACCACTGGAGAGTTTTGCTGCAAGGGTTAAAGAACTCACCAAGTATTTGCCAGTGGTACATGGCCAAAATACTGTCCCTGGTGTGTGCCAAGGCTGGAGAGGCCATCATCCTTCATTATATGGATGACGTGCTTGTGTGTGCTCCCAGTGACAATGGACTTACACAAATTCTGGATGAGACCCTCACTGATTTGGCCGCTGCAGGATTTGAGTTGCAGCACGAAAAAGTGCAGAGACTGCCACCTTGGAAATACCTGGGGCTTGAGATTGCCAACCAGACCAGAACACCCCAGAAGTTGGTAATCAGTGAGAGACCTGAGACTTTGAAGGATCTCTAGCAGCTGTGTGGATCTTTGAATTGGGTCAGGCCCTGGCTTGGGCTTACTATGGAGGTCCTAGAACCTCTCTTCAATTTGTTAAAGGAGGGAGAGGAGCTGGATTCTCCAAGGGCTCTGACTCTGGAGGCTCGGCAGGCATTGGAGAGGGTTCAATTGGCAATGTCCAGCCAGCAGGCCCATCACTGCCAGCCAGAACTTCCATTTAATGTCATCATTTTGGGAAAACTGCCACACTTGCATGGGCTGATTTTTCAGTGGGACAAGGACCAGAAGGACCCCCAGCTGATCACAGAGTGGGTGTTCCTAAGTCATCAGCTGTCCAAAAGTATCACTAAACCACAGGAGTTGGTGGCTCAGCTGATCAGCAAAGCAAGGGTCAGGATGCAACTGCTGGTATGGTGTGAGTTTGCATGCATTCATGTGCCAATCCAATTGTCAACTGGAAGGTGAACAAAGGAGGCTTTGGAACAGTTGCTCCATGAGAATGAGATGTTGTACTTTGCTCTGGATAGCTACCCAGGGAAAATTTCAAACCATTGTCCGGACCACAAACTGAATTGTGAAGTTAATTTGATTCCAAAAGAGAAACGGAGCTGCAAAACTCTCAAATCTCTGACAGTTTTTACTGACACATCCGGAGGGTCACACAAGTCAGTAGTGACTTGGAAGGACCCTCAGACTCAGCAGTGGGAGGCTGACATTGAGGTAGTCGAAGGTTCACCTCAGGTGGCTGAGTTGGCCGCAGACATCAGGGCTTTTGAGAAGTTTTTAGAACCCATTAATTTTTTTCCTGATTCAGCATATGCAGCAGGGATAGTGTCCAGAGCAGAGAATGCAGTTCTCAAAGAAGTCTCAAATCTGGCCATTTTCAACTTGCTCTCAGAGCTGACACACCCAGTGTCCCACAGAGAGCATCCTTACTGCGTTATGCATGTGAGATCACACACTGACCTTCCTGGTTTCAGCACGGAGGGTAACCACAGAGCAGATGCCCCAGCTGCTCCTGTGCAGCTGGGTGGCCTACCTAACATTTTCCAGCAGGCCAAACTCAGCCATCAGCAATTCCATCAGAATGTCCCAGGCCTGGTGCGCCAATTCCACCTAAGGCGGGACCAAGCCAAGGCAATCATAGACACATGCCCAAGCTGCCAAAAGTTTTCCTTACCCTGGCTGGGATCAGGGGTCAACCCCAGAGGGCTTGGCAGTTGTGAGCTGTGGCAGACAGATGTCACAAACATTCCTGAGTTTGGAAGGTTCAAATATGTTCATGTGTCACTTGATACCTTCTCTGGTGCTGTATATGCCTCAGCCCACACAGAGGAGAAGACCACCGATGCACAAAAACACCTTGGGCAGGCCTTCTCCACGCTGGGGATCCACAAAGAGATCAAACCTGATCATGGTCGAGCTAATGTTTCCAAGGAATTTGATGGTTTCCCGCAAGAGTGGGGCGTGAAACATAACAAGGGGGTCCCGTACTCCCCCACTGGCCAGGCAGTGATAGAAAGAACTCACCAGACATTCAAGAAGACCTTGGGACAGCAGAGAGGAGATGTCAGGGTAAACAGTCCACAACATCGACTTGGTAAGGCTCTGTTTACCATGAACTTCCTTAACTGTTCATTGGAAAACCTTAATCCACCTGTAGCTGGGCACTTCAGTCAAAATCATTGGTTGAAGTTTGAGGAGAAACCACTGGTCCTGGTGAAGGACCCTGAGACTTGGAAGGTCCAGGGGCCTTTTGATTTGGTCACTTGGGGGTGAGGATACGCCTGCATATCCACCCCCACAGGTTTGAAATGGGTTACACAAAAATGGGTCAAACCCTTTGTTCCACCCAGGAAAAAGAAGGCCCAGAATGTGGCCCCAATTCTACCTTCCTGACCCGATGATGTGGCAATTGCTTCTTCTAGGCAACAGTGCAAAGGAATTGGGGAACCCAAACCCCGTGTTATCCCTAACTCAGTGCCTTAAATAGATTGTGTTAAACTGTGCTTACCTGTGTATGTTCTTTTCAGATTTCTTTTAAGAGCATCCTCCTGACCCCCAAGATGAAGCCAGAACTCCTGTGTTTGCTGTTGCTTCTGACTCAGTCAGTAGGACAGGGTCATGAATGTGAGGACACTCAAGGGATGCACTGCTCCAATCTATCCAGCAAAATACAGAGCATCCAGAACTCCATGCAGAAAATGAAAGGCATGATGGAGGAAATCAAGTGAGGAGCAGGAGACTGGCTGGAGAGCATCTTTAAAGAGCAAGGGTTGCCAGGGGGAATGTCATCATTTGTAAAGGATGTCTGACTGGCTGTTCTGGTTGTCATTTGAATTTACACAGCCTTTAGGACTCCAAAAGGAGTCATTACAAGGTGTACTAAGAAAAAAACAGCCCCTTCCAATGTAACAGTGGCTGCTGTGGAGAGATGGTGGAAGAGGCCAGAGACAGCAGTTTAAGGAGTTTGTCTCCTCCCTCCTTCCCTTCAAAATTAAATAGAAAAGAGGGAGATAGGGTGGTGGGTTTTTGAGAGGTTTGGTAAGTTATGGTTTGCTCCTGTTATCCACCCCCCAGTGCCTGGTGTCTGGTTTACCCCCGATTTTCCCCTCCCCCATCCCTTTGTCCCCTTTCCTGACCCTGCCCTGTGTTAACCTGGGGCCAATCACCCACCTGCCCCACCCCTCTGCCCCCTGGTTTAAATGTTAAGCACAGGACCCTGCTTGCTCTCTCTCTCCTGTAACACCTGGAGGAACAAAGACCTCTGTAAGAGAGAGCCTTCTCTGAGACCTTTGCTTTGTACCCAGACATGGAGGATATAGAGGATCTAGAGAGCAGGAAACAGCTCTGCTCTCTACCCTTACTGGCACTGCTTGCAGTCTGGGAAATGGCCACTCCTGACCAGCGTGGCCAGGGACAGAGCCAGCCGCCCCCACCCCGGCCCCCTGACACCAACAAACATCACTCTGTCCATCTGCAAAAATTCACAGACCAACACAGAGCGTTTGCTTTGTGATGTCAGGGCACGGCTGCCACGCCGTCGTGGTGACATCACAAGGTTGCCTTGGTGCATGAAAGCCTCAGTGGCAGAGCAGCTCTTGGGCTTGCTCAGGGCAGGAGCATCCTCCTGCTTGAGGCTTTTGTCAGTGGGCAGCTGCACACTGACAGGAGCCTTGGTTTTTCTTGTGTTAGAGCACAGTCTGCAAACTTGCACAGCAGTGCCACAAGGATTGAGCAACTCGCTGCTGCAGATCTCTCTCCGAGCAGGAAGAAGAACATGGGCTGTGCAGGAGGTGGCCGCAGGCTACGGCGCTGATGATGAGGCCGTTGCCCAGGAGGGCAGCCAGGGAGATGCCCAGGAAGAGGCAGAAGTGCAGGAGCTGCAGCTGCCGCGTGTCTGCCAATGGCAGCAGGAGGAAGTGGCTGATGGAGCTGCTGTTGGACATTTGCTCTGGCTGGCCATGGGCACCTGTTCATGGAGAAAGGACAGGGACAAGTCAGCAGAGGCTGCTCTGAGCCAAACCTGGCCATTCCCTGCAGACTGTCCGCTGTGACTCACCCACCCTTGTTCCTGCTCTGGGAAAACCTTCCCCCAGGTCCCTGCCTGAGCTCCAGTTTGCTGTCGAGTGTGCCAGGAGCAGCCAGGCCTGTGTGTGGGGGCTCTCAGGAGCCATCCCTGCCCTGCTGCCCTGGGTTTGTGGCCGTGTGGCAGAGGGACAAGGCTGGATATTCAGGATTGTCAGTGGAATCACTCCTAATGCAGACAGGCTTGTGCATCTGCATCCCAATCTAAAGGACATGATGGCAGGAGTTTTAGATTATTTTCTGCCCCACATCATTCTGGTTCTCTGAGGTCAGAAATCCCAGCATTTCTGCT
This sequence comes from Acrocephalus arundinaceus, assembly GCA_021534815.1. Lineage (NCBI taxonomy): Eukaryota > Metazoa > Chordata > Aves > Passeriformes > Sylviidae > Acrocephalus > Acrocephalus arundinaceus. The sequence continues at coordinate 192,229 of JAJEOU010002265.1, forward strand.
GCACTCACAGTTTGACACTGAGAGATGTGAGAGGCAAAGGATTCCCTGTGGCTCAGGGAAGGTGAGGGGCTGGATGGGCTTGTTCCCAACTGCCCTGGGTTGCAGCTTTGGCTGCATCAGAGCACAATCACACTCCCCTGTCACCCTGGCATAAACCAGACCCTGCCCAGAGCACAGGGATCCCTCAATGTCTCCCCTCTCCAAAGGGCTCTGGGCAAGGTCTCAGCACCCCTTCTGCCAAGGACACTCCCGGCTCCCTTGGCAAACCCAGCAGCATTTCTCAGCTCTGGCATCTCTGCACTTCCCCGTGGCACATTCAGGGAACTCCCAGGGGCTCTGGCACAGATTTGCAGCCAGGAGGGCAGCTCAGAGCTGGAAGGACACAGCAGGAGATCCCCGGTGTGCCCATGATGGGATCTCAGGGAGGGGGCTCAGCTCATTCCCCTTTCCCATGGACTGCTTTGCCCACAGCCCCACAGGCCCAGGGAAGCTTGGACACCCCATTGCCATGGCCACAGCTGCCTGGCAGGAATGCCAAGGGCAGTGCCTGACTCAGCTGCTGCAAAGGCCAGAGCCTCCCTGAGAGCACCAGATGACAGGGACAGGATCAGGGCAGTGCAGAAACAAGAGCAGATGTGGTGGTGCTGTGCCTGGGAGGGCAGGGCAGAGACAGCTGGCAGAGAGTCTCTGTAAATGTTGAACATTACTTTGATGATCCTGTGTGTTCCTTTCAACTCAGAATGTTCTGTGATTCTGTGATTACAATTCCTGTTCTGCTTCTCTCATCGTCCTGTTGCCTATAATAAGAAGAGAAGAAAACCTTGTAAAGTGTTAGAACAGTAAAGTAACAACCAGACTTTATTGGAAATTTTCAAGTGTCCCAGAGGGGTGGGGCACCCAGTCCCTAAGTTCAACAATTTATTAGATTGATCAATTAGGATATTTAACAGGAACATCAACAAGGTAATTAATTTCCCCATTACACACTTGGGGTCAACCAGTTAGAGTAGGTCCAAGGCTTCGTTGCCCCACTTTTTTTTAGATGGCTCACATACATTAAAAATCAAAATGTCCTTCTTGTAGGCCGTCTTCCTGATAATAAACTATACAGTATTTCAGGAATGTATTTAGGTCTGCTAATTGTTCTAAAATCTAAGAGAAAGAGTAAGAAAGATAATAAGTTAAAAAGGATTATAGTAATACAAGTATGTAAAGTAGTTGAATAGAGTTAATAAGGATTATAGATTTATAAATATATAAAGTAGTTAACAGAGCTACAAATATATGAATAATGTTTAAAAAGCAAAATCTTTTTGTCATCACCCAACTTTCCCATCCTTCTCCAAGCAGGAAATTGAAAACACTCTCAGGAAAGCTCCTGATCTTACAGCAATGCCAGGCTTACCTTCTTTTGGCAAGTGTCCTCCGCAGCTGTGCCCAGGCTGGTGTGGAGCTGGGAGCAGCCCTGCCCCACACAGCCCCTCTCAGCAGCAGCAGCAGCAGCAGCAGCAGCTGCCCTGCTCAGGGTGGCTCCTTCCCCCACAGCTTCTCCCCAGCGCTGGCAGCAGCTCCCCGGGCCGGCTGAGAGCTGTCCCTGGCAGGCAGCAGAGTCCCTGGGCCAGCACAGCGCCCTGGGCTGCAGGACCCTGCTCTGCACCACAGCCCTGGGCACCCCTGGCTGCAGCCCCGGCTGCTCAGCCCTGCAGCAGAGCCTGGCCCCAGGGAGCTGCCTTGTGCTGGGCCTGGGCTGGGGCAGCAGGGAAACCCAGCCCTGCCCTAGGGCCACATCCCTGCCCTGCAGCAGCTCCCACAGTGCTCCTGGAAGGTGCTCCAAGCTGGGGGATGTGGCAGCTTCAGGAGATCCCTGCAGGAGCTGCAGCTTCTCTTCCCCCAGCCAGAGAGTGACTGTTTGCAAGCCTGGGAGGATTTCTCCTGCAGTGAGCCCTGAGTGAGCTCTGCTCTGTGCTGCCAGCCCAGGCTGAGCTGAAGCCCTGTGTGCCTGTGTGCTGTGCCCGGGGTGGCTGCAGGCAGTGCCCCAGCCCTGCTGGGCTGGCAGAAAAGCTGCTCATCCAGAGAAATGTGTTTTTAAGCTCTTCTTGGTTACCAGAATCTCCCTCTGGATGATGAGCTCAGCCCAGCTCATTAGCACAGACACAGCACAAGGACTTTAATGACCCTCTCAGGGCTTTTGTGCTGTTTGCGTCAGACTCAGTCCCCAGAGTGTGACCGAAAACTTGTCCACAACTCAAATTTAGATTCAAAATCCAGTTTCTGGAAGTTTTAATGGGTCCCACTGAGGGACACGACACAGAAAGTGTCCCCAGGCCCCAGGCAGAGCAGAGAACTGCAGGCAATGATGACAGGTGGGGACAAAGAGAAGCCAAGTCTTGGTGCCCTGGGCCACAGCAGCCTCTGTGCCACCAAGGACACTGAGGAGACACCTTGTCCTGAGGCCCTGGGGCCTCCTGGCACAGCCCCAGCAAGGCTGGGCACTGTCAGCCCCTTGTGCTGCCCTCAGCATCCCCCTCCCATGCCAGTGGCCTCCAGGATGTGCTGGAAGGAGTCCCTGGGGAAGGAGCCTTGGTCAGCAATGGCCCTGGGGGGCTCCTTCATGCTGCCAGGGACTGCAGGTTTTTCCAAGGACTTTGGGTTTGGCTTTTGCCTTGGAGTCTCTGAGAGGTTTCTGCAATCCTGGCCTCCAATTCTCTGCTTTAATGAGTCCCTTGAGAGGCTTAGTCAGTAACAACACTCAGTGGGGATCATTAATGTTCCAAGGTACTTCAGGTGTTTTAGGGTACTTGGTGTCTCTCTTTTCAAACTGACTCTAGGAAAAGTTTGTGTAATCATGGCCCCCAATTATCTCCTTTAACGAGTCCCTTGAGATTCTAAGTCAGTAAAATCAGTCAGTGGGGCTCATTAATACTTCAGAGTACTCAAAGTTTATTACAGAACTTTTTTTTGACACTGATCTTTAGAGGTTTGTGCGATCATGGCCGCCAATTATCTGCTTTAACAAGTCCCTTGGGATTCTTAGCCAGTAACAACACTCAGTGGGGTTTATTAATACTTCAGAGTACTCAGGGTTAGTTTAAGTACTTCTTTTTGCGACTGACTGTGTAAGAAGTTTTTGTTCAATCCTGGTCTCCAATTATCTACTTTAATGTGTCCCTTGAGAGCTTTGTACTGACACCCAGTGGGTCCCAGTAATGCTTTGAGATACTCAAGATTTTTAAGATACTTTGGATTTTCCTTTGGATTTTCCATCTCACGCTAAGTCTCTGAGAAGTTTTTTGTACTCCTGGCCTCCAGTTCTCTCCTCTACAGACCTCATGAGAAGCCTGTGTTGAGAAATGACCATAGTGGGACCCATTAATGCTTTGAGACACTTTGGGTGTTTCCTTTGACTTTGACTCCTGGAATGGATTGTGCAATCTCCTCTCAGGCTCTGAAGTTCCAGGACTCAGCACCAAATGCACTACGGGGCTCATTAGGATCAAGCAAGTGCTGACAAACCATGGCTGTGCCTTGATTTCTGTCTGATCTGGTGCAGTTCAGTAGGATGTCTTTTCTCCTTGAGTTATGGGGAAATATTTCAAAAAAACCCACAATGCTATTTTCAAGGGTGTATTTTCTCTTCAGAGAAGAGACTACTGCAACATTCAAAGATTGAAATTGATCCAAGGTCTCTCCTCAGGAGGTCTGGCCTGGTCAGAGAAGCTGTGCCTTAAGGTCTGACCCAGTGTGGACAACCTTGCTCCACATTCCCAACTCTATCCTTTCTCTCCTCACTCGCCAGGTTCTGTTTTGCCTGGAGAACTGGCTGCACACAACAGAAGAGTTTTTTTCTTCTTTTCAAGCAATCTAAAACTCCTCATTTTCCCCACTGCAAACAGACACACTCCCCAAGTGTGTGCCAAGCCCAAGGTGCCACCAAGACAACTGCAGCCCTGCCCTAGGCCAGGAGTGAGGTGGATCATCATCCCAACCTGCACTGGGCCATTGCAAGGGGCTGTGGCCATGGACACTGCAATGACCCCACTGCTGGGTTTGGCTGCCAGTGTGTTCATGGTTAGATTTGTTTCTTTTTTATTTCCAGATTTTTTTTCCCACAAACTGCTAGGAAACTCACTTCTGGGTACTTATGGGTACTTGAGCAGAACAAAGGGGCCAAAGGAAAGGATTTGTAGCACCTGGCTACACTTCTTTGGGTCTCTGGGAGTTTCTCTCAGAGGGGGGAGATCACACGAGTTTGGGGGGAGCAGAAAAAGGACGGGGCTGGGGGCAGCTCTGCTGTCTCTTGCTCTCGGCATCAGAGAGAGGACGGCCAGGCTGCTGCTTGCTGCGGGACGAGTTCACTGTCACCACCAAGTCCGGTCCTGGGAAATCTACCACCATCTGCCCGTGTGCCCAGGAATTCTGAGCTCGCCTCCCCCTGCCCTGCTGGAGCTGGGCCGGCCCTGTCCCGCTGCTGCTGCCTCTTTGGAACTGCTCTGAGGCTTTTGGCTACGCTGTCCCCTGCCCTGCCCTGCCCTGCCCTGCCCTGCCCTGCCCTGCCCTGCCCTGCCCTGCCGGGACATCCCTGCCATTCCAGCTACCACCGACGGAGCTTCTGATATATCCCATCCACCAGCCCGGGATTTTCCACCCTTCCAGCTTAGTGCTTCATGATATGGAGGACATTTATGAATATAAAAAGACAAGATTTTAGAAGAGCTTTTGGTGATTTTGTAGAAGTAAAGAAACAGCTTGTACTGAGAACACAGAGAAGATGAGCTATTAAGCTTGGTTGTTAGGTAGTTACTAAGTAGAAGTCATATAGGTAAGATGTATAATGTTAAAACTCTCAAAGTGGACCTAGGTATTTGTCAAAAATCAATAAAGCAGAACTTTGTGGCTTTAATCAAGCAAAATCAAGCTCCTAATCTTTGGCAAGAGCAAAGTGACCTGAAAAATAGCCAAACCTCCACTGCACCTGCCCAGAAGCAAAGATCAACCTGAGGAAGACGTTGGCCTTCCTCCCAAGACCCCAACTCACGACCACAAGAGGCGTGACAGCTAATTAGAATACAAAGTGAGAGAAGGAGAGGAATGGGGGTGAGGAGGTGTAGGTTGTGGGATCAATGTGTATTTAAACCTGGACCTTGTCTTGACCAGGTACGCACGGTTTGGAGGAGATATCCCCCCGTGTGTCCCAGCTGGAAATAAAACATACCTGCTTTACAATTTCTAATTGTAAAGTCCTTATTCTACGCTTCACTCAGAGTCCTGCAGGGGCACCGAGATCAGGCTGCCCTGGGCTTTGTGAAGCAAAGCCCCTCGAGGTTCCTGGTTCTGTTTGTTGTTAATGCTGGAGTTGTTGTTTGTTTGCCTTGTCTACATACTAGTAAAGAACTGTTGTTCCTATCCCCATACCTCTGCCTGAGAGCCCTTTAATTTTCTAATTATATCATTTGGAGGAGGGGTTTGAATTCTCCATTCCAAGGAGGCCCTGCCCCTCCCTAGCAGATCTCTGTCTTTCAACCAAGACAGATTTTGGGCCCAATGTGGGGCTGAGGGCACTGAGAAAGAAGGGTGAAAAAAGGAATAATGTTCTTGAGTACCTAATATTTTCTTTTGTGTGTGCTGGATATAGAAACCTCATTAGGTAACACCATGTAGTCTGGCTTACCCTGGTTTGGGTGGCACGTTGTTGTGGCTGTATTTCTCCCATTTGCAGGCCCTTATCTAAACATGGGCCCTATAACTGAGGCTACTGTGGCTGTTGTCCAGTTTGTTTTATGGGTAAAAAGGTGAGGAATTCCTGGATTTAGAACTTCCTTTGGAAGGCAGGAACATGGATACATGGCTATCACACACTAAGTGTATGTTTTGGGGGTTACTTTAAGAATGGTACTTTCTGTGAGGAAATGACAGTGGGGGAAGTTTTCTCCCAGCCCTTCAACCACTTCTTTGTGCCTACCTCACCAGCTTTTGAAGGGTTTAAATTTCCTCTAGATACTAACCAACTGTTGCTGATAGTCCTGGTCTATTTAGCTTTAAGAGATAAGGTGAGGTCGACTTTGATCACCAAACAGACACCTGCCTCAGAGACTGGGGATTCTTTCATGGAGCCTGACACTGCCCCACAGAACAGGGATGCTGCCCCACTGCCTGACCCTGCCTCGCAGCCCACCTCAGAAATGAACCCCCCAGACTGGGTGGGGGTTTGGGTGGAGATAGGCCAGATGTCAAAGGAGAAAATTTCCCCAGTGGTGGCCTCATTACCCCCAGCTGGTGGGAAACCCTCCCCCTGCCCTGAAAATGGAGAGTCTGATGGTGCAGCAGTGGAACCCACAGACGTTACAATCGTCCAGGTTCCAGCTGAACCACAGGGGCAGTCACAGCCAGCAGCAGTCGCCCCTGTGGAAACGGAGAAGTATAAGGTGAAATCAGAGCACCCAGGTAATAAGGATAAGAAAGGAGGGCCCTCACAACTTGAAGGGGAGCCAGAGGTTGAGATTATCACTGAGTCCCTGATGTATGTTAGTCTCCATAGTCTGCAAAAAGATATTGCATGACTGGGACGTGAGGCTTATACAGCCTGGTTTCTTTGGGTCTGGGACCTTATAGGTACAGGTGTGCAACTGGACGGTGGTGAGGCAAGGAATTTGGGACCCTTGACCCAGGACTCAGGGGTGAATCAGGTATTTGTAAGGGAGCCAGGGCCCCTTTCCCTCTGGGAGTGGCTTTTAATGAGTGTAAGGGAAAGGTTTGTCCACAGTGAGAGAATGCAGATGTACCATCAAAAAATGTTCTGGGAGACTCTTGAGGAGGGGATCCAAAAGCTGAGAGAAGTGGCAGTATTGGAGGTATTTTTGGAAGAAGAGTGATAATTACAGAATGATAATGACCCTGACAAGGTCAGGTGAACAGGGCAAATGTTATGGAATCTGACAACTCTAGGCCCAGCTCAATACACCACCTTCACTGCAACAATTAATGCTGAGGACAACCGAGAGACAGTGGGTTTGCTAGCCAACAGGCTCAGAAATTACGAGAGTGTGATCAGTAGTCCAATGCAGGCTTAGGTCTCTGCCGTGGTTAAGGAACTCAGAGAGGAGATAAGGGAGGTGAGGGAGGAGATGAGGAGGAACAGTTCCCATGCGGCACCGGTGCGAGTCACAAGCCCCAGAGCCAGAGCCCAACGCCCTCCAGCTAGAGAGAGAGGATACACCCCAAGAGCTGACCTGTGGTCCTTCCTGCGTGATCATGGGGAAGACATGGGAAGGTGGGATGGGAAACCCACTTCTGCCCTGGCAGCACGGGTGTGTGAGCTCAAGGAGGGAAACACTCACCGAGGGGGTCCCACTAAAATGAAAGTAGCCTCAACCTCCCATGACTGAGCCACCAGGTATTATAGAAGTGAGGATGATTATGTCGGATGCCCTTGAAGGAACCTCTACTGTGGTTCTTCCTGGATGATCTTCTTCCTTCCTGCCCAGGAAGGGAATAATATTCAGTGATAGAAGGGCCTTGCCTCTAGCCAGGAAGAGGCACAGGAAAACCAAGTCTTTTGGAATGTGTGGATTCGATGGCCTGGCAACTCAAAGCCACAGAAATATGAAGCTTTGGTAGATACTGGTGCACAGTGTACCCTGATGCCATCAGGACATGTGAAAGCAGAACCTGTTTCCATTGCTGGGGTGACAGGGGGATCACAGCAACTGACTCAGGTGGAAGCCGAGGTGAGGCTGACCAGAAAGGAGTGGGAAAAATATCCGATTGCAACTGGGCCACAGGTCCCATGTATTCTGGGCATTGACTTCCTTAGGAATGGCTATTACCTGAGACACTAAGGGACTCAGGTGGGCTCTGCTGTGGAGGCAGACGGCATCAAGAAATTGAACACCTTGCCTGGACTGTCAGAGAACCCATCTGCAGTAGGACACCTGAAGGTAGAAGAACAACGAGTACCAGTTGCCACCTCGACGGTGCACCGCCGGCAGTATCGGACCAATCGAGATGCCGTGATCCCCATCCACAAGATGATCCGAGAGCTGGAGAGCCAAGGGGTGGTCAGCAAAACCCACTCACCCTTCAACAGCCCCAACTGGCCTGTGCGCAAGTCTGACAGAGAATGGAGACTGACTGTGGACTATCGTGCATTGAATGAGGTGACTCCACCGCTGAGCGCTGCTGTGCCGGACATGCTGGAACTCCAGTACGAGCTGGAGTCCAAGGCAGTGAGGTGGTACATCACAAGTGACATTGCCAATGCATTTTTCTCCATTCCCCTGGCTGCAGAATGCAGGACTCAGTTTGCTTTCACCTAGAGGGACGTGCAGCACACATGGAACCGACTGCCCCAGGGGTGGAAACACAGTCCCACCATCTGCCATGGACTGATCCAGGCTGCACTAGAAAAGGGAGAGGCTCCAGAACATCTGCAGTATATTGATGACATTATTGTGTGGGGGAACACGGCAATGGAAATGCTTGAAAAAGGAGATAAGATCATCCAGATTCTCCTGGAAGCCGGCTTTGCCATCAAGAACAGCAAGGCCAAGGGACCTGCCCAAGAGATTCAGTTCCTGAGAGTAAAGTGGGAAGGTGGACAGCTTCAGATTCCCACTGAGGTCATTGATAAGATCACCGTGATGTCTCCACCAACCAGCAAGAAGGAAATACAAGATTTCCTAGGTGCCATAAGCTTTTGGAGAATGCACATTCCCGAGTACAGCCAGATTGTGAGCCCTCTCTACCTGGTTACCCGCAAGAGGAACGATTTCCCCTGGGGCCCTGAACAGCAGCAAGCCTTTGCCCAGATCAAGCAGGAGATCGCTCATGCGGTAGCCCTTGGCCCAGTGAGGACAAGACCAGATGTGAAGAATGTGCTCTACTCAGCAGCCAGGAACAATGGTTTGTCCTGGAGCCTATGGCAGAAGGTGCCGGGTGAGACTCAAGGCCGACCACTGGGATTCTGGAGCCGAAGCTACAGAGGGTCTGAAGCCAACTACACTCCCACGGAGAAGGAAATCTTGGCCGCCTATGAAGGAGTTCAAGCTGCCTCGGAGGTGATTGGTACAGAGGCGCAACTCCTCCTGGCACCCGACTGCCTGTGCTGGGGTGGATGTTTAAAGGAAAGGTTCCCTCTACCCACCATGCCACCAACGCCACATGGAGCAAATGGATTGCCCTCATCACACAGCGCGCCCATATTGGAAACTCGAATCACCCTGGGATTTTGGAAATAATTACAAACTGGCCAGAAGGTGAAAAGTTTGGTCTCATGGCTGAAGAGGAGCAGGAACAAGTGACAGAGGATGAAGAAGCACCACCGTACAAGGAGCTGCCAGCAGAAGAAACACGCTACGCTCTTTTCACTGATGGTTCCTGTCGCATTGTAGGGATGAAACAAAAGTGGCAAGCAGCTGTATGGAGCCCCACACGACAGGTTGCACAAGCCACTGAAGGAGAAGGTGGCTCAAGTCAACTTGCTGAACTCAAAGCTCATCAATTGGCCCTCGACATTGCTGAGAGAAGTGGCCAAAGCTCTACCTCTACAATGATTCGTGGATGGTGGTCAATGCTCTGTGGGGTTGGCTGGAAAGGTGGAAAAAGGCCAACTGGCAGCGTCGGGGAAAACCAATCTGGGCTGATAAGAGATTGAGCCTGCCGAGTTTCACCCACAGCAAGGACTTCCTCAATTTTGCCATCTCTCTTTGGTGCAGTAAGAGGTTTTGTCGTTTCATGTTCTTAATTTTCGTGCTTGTTGGTACTTTGTTTGTTAAAGAAATAGTTTTTTTCCACTTTTCTGCAAGGAAGTTCTTTCCCAGACCAGTTGGGGGAGGGGCCGTTTGGGTTTGCTTCCCAGAGGGACCCTATTCAGGGGTTTCTCCCAAATTTTTCCTAAACCAGAACACAGCTCTACTACACACAAATCATCAGCTTTGATAGCAATGGCATTCTAAGTCACTCTGATTAAATTCAGATGGACTGATTCAAATATACTGCAAATTGCTCTAAATTAGATATCCCTCCTGGCTACTATCAGGAATCAACTTTCTCTCAGAAAAACTGGGCTTTTTGTTCTTTTAATGCTCTGAAATGGAAAATTAGGAAAAAGCCAGTGATGCCTTTGCTCTTGCTGCTGCGACATGGCAATGGATTTTCTTTCAGCCTACTCAGCTGGTCCTCTACACTCTACTGCCCAAGGACAAGCTCACAGTTTGCGCCACAGTTCTTAAACACCAGGAACATCAAATGTTCCTTGCTCACTCACCTCAATATCGGCACCTCTGAGTACACGGGTCAGGTGAGCTGCAGTGGGCAAGAGAAAATGAAGCAGATTCTTGGAGAAAACTGGAGAGAACCCTAGGATTTTTAAAAGGTACTTCCAAGAAGGTCTCCCAGTCCACATTTTTAAAGTTGTCCCACTTGACCCAGCAAATGGAGGAAATGACAGACTCTGCTGCCACAGACTCTCCCATGGAGGGAACGCAACCCTTCAGTTCCTTGCAAATGCTGCCGCAGAGCCTGGCTACAGACACCCCTTTTGAGCTGAACATGTTGACAGGAGCTTTACCAAGTGGCATCCAAATGGTCTTTCTATTTCCAAATCAAGTCAGTCACTAAGAAAGAGCAGGAGACATGCAAAACCAGCTTAGGTTACAACCAGGGAAACCTCTACTTATGTGCCAGGTTAGTCAGGTAAAAGCAATTACTGAAAATAAAAAGATAAAAAGAAAAAATAAAATGAAATATAAAAATATATAAAATATATTTAAAATAAAAAAAGTAAAAAAAAAAAAGATTAAACAGAGTAAACTGCAGCAGCGAGTTGCTCAATCCTTGTGGCACTGCTGTGCAAGTTTGCAGACTGTGCTCTAACACAAGAAAAACCAAGGCTCCTGTCAGTGTGCAGCTGCCCACTGACAAAAGCCTCAAGCAGGAGGATGCTCCTGCCCTGAGCAAGCCCAAGAGCTGCTCTGCCACTGAGGCTTCCATGCACCAAGGCAACCTTGTGATGTCACCACGACAGTGTGGCAGCCGTGCCCTGACATCACAAAGCAAACGCTCTGTGTTGGTCTGTGAATTTTTGCAGATGGACAGAGTGATGTTTGTTGGTGTCAGGGGGCCGGGGTGGGGGCGGCTGGCTCTGTCCCGGCCACGCTGGTCAGGAGTGGCCGTTTCCCAGACTGCAAGCAGTGCCAGTAAGGGTAGAGAGCAGAGCTGTTTCCTGCTCTCTAGATCCTCTATATCCTCCATGTCTGGGTACAAAGCAAAGGTCTCAGAGAAGGCTCTCTCTTACAGAGGTCTTTGTTCCTCCAGGTGTTACAGGAGAGAGAGAGCAAGCAGGTCCTGTGCTTAACATTTAAACCAGGGGGCAGAGGGGTGGGCAGGTGGGTGATTGGCCCCAGGTTAACACAGGGCAGGGTCAGGAAAGGGGACAAAGGGATGGGGGAGGGGAAAATCGGGGTAAACCAGACACCAGGCACTGGGGGTGGATAACAGGAGCAAACCATAACTTATCCAAACCTCTCAAAAACCCACCACCCATCTCCCTCTTTTCTGTTTAATTTTGAAGGGAAGGAGGGAGGAGACAAACTCCTTAAACTGCTGTCTCTGGCCTCTTCCACCATCTCTCAACAGCAGCCACTGTTACATTGGAAGGGGCCATTTTTTCCTTAGTACACCTTGTAATGACTCCTTTTAGAGTCCTAAAGTCTATGTAAATTCAAATGACAACCAGAACAGCCAGTCAGACATCCTTTACAAATGATGACATTCCCCCTGGCAACCCTTGTCTTTAAAGATGCTCTCCAGCCAGTCTCCTTCTCCTCACTTGATTTCCTCCATCATGCCTTTCATTTTCTGCATGGAGTTCTGGATGCTCTGGATTTTGCTGGATAGATTGGAGCAGTGCATCCCTTGAGTGTCCTCACATTCATGTCCCTGTTCTACTGACTGAGTCAGAAGCAACAGCAAACACAGGAGTTCTGGCTCATCTTGGGGGTCAGGAGGATGCTCTTAAAAGAAATCTGAAAAGAACATACACAGGTAAGCACAGTTTAACACAATCTATTTAAGGCACTGAGTTAGGGATAACACGGGGTTTGGGTTCCCCATTCCTTTGCACTGTTGCCTAGAAGAAGCAATTGCCACATCATCGGGTCAGGAAGGTAGAATTGGGGCCACATTCTGGGCCTTCTTTTCCTGGGTGGAACATAGGGTTTGACCCATTTTTGTGTAACCCATTTCAAACCTGTGGGGGTGGATATGCAGGCGTATCCTCACCCCCAAGTGACCAAATCAAAAGGCCCCTGGACCTTCCAAGTCTCAGGGTCCTTCACCAGGACCAGTGGTTTCTCCTCAAACTTCAACCAATGATTTTGATGAAGTGCCCAGCTACAGGTGGATTAAGGTTTTCCAATGAACAGTTAAGGAAGTTCATGGTAAACAGAGCCTTACCAAGTCGATGTTGTGGACTGTTTACCCTGACATCTCCTCTCTGCTGTCCCAAGGTCTTCTTGAATGTCTGGTGAGTTCTTTCTATCACTGCCTGGCCAGTGGGGGAGTACGGGACCCCTTGTTATGTTTCACGCCCCACTCTTGCGGGAAACCATCAAATTCCTTGGAAACATTAGCTCGACCATGATCAGGTTTGATCTCTTTGGGATCCCCAGCGTGGAGAAGGCCTGCCCAAGGTGTTTTTGTGCATCTGGTCTTCTCCCTGTGTGGGCTGAGGCATATACAGCACCAGAGAAGGTATCAAGTGACACATGAACATATTTGAACCTTCCAAACTCAGGAATGTTTGTGACATCTGTCTGCCACAGCTCACAACTGCCAAGCCCTCTGGGGTTGACCCCTGATCCCAGCCAGGGTAAGGAAAACTTTTGGCAGCTTGGGCATGTGTCTATGATTGCCTTGGCTTGGTCCCGCCTTAGGTGGAATTGGCGCACCAGGCCTGGGACATTCTGATGGAATTGCTGATGGCTGAGTTTGGCCTGCTGGAAAATGTTAGGTAGGCCACCCAGCTGCACAGGAGCAGCTGGGGCATCTGCTCTGTGGTTACCCTCCGTGCTGAAACCAGGAAGGTCAGTGTGTGATCTCACATGCATAACGAGTAAGGATGCTCTCTGTGGGACACTGGGTGTGTCAGCTCTGAGAGCAAGTTGAAAATGGCCAGATTTGAGACTTCTTTGAGAACTGCATTCTCTGCTCTGGACACTATCCCTGCTGCATATGCTGAATCAGTAAAAAATTAATGGGTTCTAAAAACTTCTCAAAAGCCCTGATGTCTGCGGCCAACTCAGCCACCTGAGGTGAACCTTCGACTACCTCAATGTCAGCCTCCCACTGCTGAGTCTGAGGGTCCTTCCAAGTCACTACTGACTTGTGTGACCCTCCGGATGTGTCAGTAAAAACTGTCAGAGATTTGAGAGTTTTGCAGCTCCGTTTCTCTTTTGGAATCAAATTAACTTCACAATTCAGTTTGTGGTCCGGACAATGGTTTGAAATTTTCCCTGGGTAGCTATCCAGAGCAAAGTACAACATCTCATTCTCATGGAGCAACTGTTCCAAAGCCTCCTTTGTTCACCTTCCAGTTGACAATTGGATTGGCACATGAATGCATGCAAACTCACACCATACCAGCAGTTGCATCCTGACCCTTGCTTTGCTGATCAGCTGAGCCACCAACTCCTGTGGTTTAGTGATACTTTTGGACAGCTGATGACTTAGGAACACCCACTCTGTGATCAGCTGGGGTCCTTCTGGTCCTTGTCCCACTGAAAAATCAGCCCATGCAAGTGTGGCAGTTTTCCCAAAATGATGACATTAAATGGAAGTTCTGGCTGGCAGTGATGGGCCTGCTGGCTGGACATTGCCAATTGAACCCTCTCCAATGCCTGCCGAGCCTCCAGAGTCAGAGCCCTTGGAGAATCCAGCTCCTCTCCCTCCTTTAACAAATTGAAGAGAGGTTCTAGGACCTCCATAGTAAGCCCAAGCCAGGGCCTGACCCAATTCAAAGATCCACACAGCTGCTAGAGATCCTTCAAAGTCTCAGGTCTCTCACTGATTACCAACTTCTGGGGTGTTCTGGTCTGGTTGGCAATCTCAAGCCCCAGGTATTTCCAAGGTGGCAGTCTCTGCACTTTTTCGTGCTGCAACTCAAATCCTGCAGCGGCCAAATCAGTGAGGGTCTCATCCAGAATTTGTGTAAGTCCATTGTCACTGGGAGCACACACAAGCACGTCATCCATATAATGAAGGATGATGGCCTCTCCAGCCTTGGCACACACCAGGGACAGTATTTTGGCCATGTACCACTGGCAAATACTTGGTGAGTTCTTTAACCCTTGCAGCAAAACTCTCCAGTGGTAACGCTTCATGGGTGCCTCCCTGCTGATGGAAGGCACAGAGAATGCAAACTGCGGGGCATGGGCTGGATCTAGGGAATCTGGAAAAAACAATCTTTTATATCAATGACAGCCAAATTCCAATTTTGGGGTAGCATTGAACGGGATGGCATACCTGGCTGAAGAGACTCCATGTCCTCATTAATTTTTGGAAATTGTGGAGGAGGTGCCACCTGTCCTTCCCTGGCTTTTTGATCACAAACACTGGAGAATTCCAGGGACTGTTAGTTTCCACAATGTGACCTTTAGCCAATTGCTCCTCCATGAGTTCTCTGTGTGCCTTCAATTTCTGTTTGTTCAGCATCCACTGATCCTCCCAAATTGGGGTATCCATCAGCAACTTTAGTTTTTAGGAGGGGCGCTCCTCAGTGAAGGCAATTAAAAATCTTTTGGGGTTTTTTGGGATTTTTAGTTTAACTCCCCACTGGGACATGGCGTCTCTTCCCCACAAGGTAGATTTGGAATCTAGACGAAGAAAAGAAGTCAATTGCCCATCTGGTCCCTCAATTTGCACAATGCTCTTGGATTGTTTTGCCAATTGTGTGCCCCCTATACCTGTAACCTTACCAGCCACGGGTTGCAACTCCCAATGTGATGGCCACTTGTGTGGTGGTGGTATGACTGTCACATCTGATCCTGTGTCCCTCATTCTCTGGAGCTGGATGAAATCCCCCTCCCTCTTGAGCCCACACCAAATTATGGGTTTGTTCTCTCCCACCATTTCTGTCCAATTGACCAAAAGGTCCAGACCATCCTAGGGCAGTTTGGGCAGTGGTATGGCCTGGGCAATGACTCGGCCCTTTGGTAGGAAGAGGGGAGGATGGACACAATGTGCCAGGAGAGCTCGTTGCTCCGGATCTGATGGCAAAAGTCCTGGACTAATCTTGATCTCAGAGGGAGTGTGCTTAGAATCCCTGATAACAAGGCGCTTACTATCAGTCTGCTGTAGGTTGGTCACGTGTCCAGGGTCAACGGTGACCACTTGCCAGTCCGGTGTGTTGAAAGGCACACCTGTTGTTAACTCAAGCCTAAATGGCTTCCATATCCTCTTGGTTGTTCCCAACCCTGAGGGTTCCTTAGTGTCCCATACCTTCCCAGAACTGGGTTGCCCCACAACCCTGACAACCTGACAGGGTGACCTGTCCCATTTTTCTCAACAGAGAAGCTCACGCTCAACAGAGAAGCTCACGCTCCTCCCCTACTTTTTTGGAACTGGAATGTTCCCTTTCTCCCCCTCCCCCACTGCTCCCACCAGTGTGTGTGATGTTTTATTCTTAAAGGGACAAAAGCACATCACATATCCCTCCCGCCCACACTGGAAACATTTGACCCTCCCAGTCACTGGTGGTCCAGCTGGAATGGTGGCTGGTGCTGCAATCTGGCCTCTGAGCCCAGACCCTTTCCGCTGTTCATCTGGGTCCCTTATGGCTCACTTGGTGCAGGTCTCAGTGAGGAGGTCCAGGGTTGGAGGTGGAGCAACCAGAAGCCCGGAGATGATCCTCTTGCAGACATCACTGGCATTGCTTTGTGCCACTTCCAGGCACCAAGTGGCTTTGTGCCACTTCCAGGATCATCTTCTGTTGCAACTCCTGGTGCTCTCTCTGGTTTTCCACCACTGCATGAAGTCTATGTATAAAATCTAGGAAAGGCTCAGAAGGGGATTGTTTAATTGAGATAGAACTCTGCCTAGGATCTTTAGTGGTCATGATCTGAAATGCCCTTTTGGCAGCATCCTTCACGTGATTTAACACAGGAGGGGTTACTGGGTTTTACTGGTTTGTACTGGGATGGGGTGCTGGGGGTTACTGGGTTATACTGGGATATACTGGGAGAGGGAGCAGCATATGAGTGAGCGCCCCCGGCTGGCAGGGAGAACCTGGTGGCCAACTGTGAGTTGTACTGGTTTATACTGGGATGGGCTGTTGGGGGCATTGGGATATACTGGGTTATACTGGAATGTACTAATTTTTACTGGATTGGGGTGCTGGGAGTTACTGGGTTATATTGGGTTACACTGGTTTGCACTGGTTTATACTCATTTGTACAGGGGTGGCATGCTGGGGGCATTGGTTTATACTGTGTTATATTGGGATGTACTGGCTTATATTGGGATGTACTGGTTTATACTGAGATGGGGCTTGGGACCCACTGGGAGTGACTTCAGGTTGTGCTGGCCTTACTGGTTTATACTGGGAGCTTCCCCCACAGGGCTCAGGGGATCGGGGGTGGCTCCCAGTGCTTACTGGTTTTTACTGGTGCCCTCCCAGTATAAACCTGGTAAAAGTGGGAGCCCCAAGACCATACTGGGAGCTGCCTTACTTAGACCCACCTTTCATGGGTAGACCTGATGTTCCTAAATCCCCATTGACTTCAACAGGACAGACCTCGTGCAGCTAAACCCTTTACCAGGAGTGGGTTTGAGTGCATTAACCCTTACTGGTTTATACTGGGAGCTGCCACCTAAGGCTGCAGCTCCCAAAGCTGGTGCCATCCCAGTCCATGGCCTGGCATGACTGGCAGGCAATGGTGGCCAGGCAGGACCCCAAGGCCAAGCTGGCCTTTGCCAGAGCCCTGCTGAGCCACAACTTCTCCAACTTCTCAGCCTGGCACCACCAGCTGTGGGTCCTGGTGCTCACCAGGAATTGCAGGAAGCGCCAGACTGGGACACTGTCTCCCAAAAGGCTGAAGGAAGGTGAGAGATTCCCTTGGAAAAATTCCCAGATTTTTGGTGGGATCCTATCCCAAAAATTCTCCAGCCCCCTGCTTGAAGTTGAGCTCTGTTGGGTTGGATGGGTAGACCCAGTGTCCCAAAAAGTCTCCATTGCCTTCAATGGGTAGACCTGCTGTCCCCCAAATTCCCATTGGCCTTTATGGATAGTCCTGGTGTCCCTAAATCCCCATTGACCTAAATGGTAGACCTGATGTCCTTATAGTTGTTGAAGGGTAAACCTGGTGTCCTAAATCCCCCCAATTGACTATAATGGGGGTAGACCTGATGTCCCAAAATTCCCATTCACATCAATGGCTGGACCTGATTTCCTAAATTCCCCACATTAAGGGGTCAACCCAGTGTCACACTGAGCCCATTGGTTTCAGTGGGTATACCTGATGACCCCAAATCCCAATTGTCCTTAATGGGTAGACCTGATGTTCCTAAAATCCCTCTTGTTTTTAACAGATAGACCTGGTGTCCCTAAATCCCCATTGGTTTCAATGGGTAGACCTGATGTCCCTAAATTCCTAGTACTGTCTGGACCAAATTTTCTAAATTCCCCACATTAGTAGATAGACCTGTTTTCCAAAAATTCCCTTTGACTTTAATAAGGTAAATCTGATGTCTCTAAATCTGCATTTCCTTGAACAGGTAGACCTGGTTTCCCCAAATCCCCATTGCCCTTAATAGACATGGTCTCCAAAAAATCCGTATTGATTTTAATAGGTAGACCCCATGTCCCTAAATCCTCATTGGTTTCAAAGGCTAGACCTGTTATCCCTTAACATCGTTGGTATAAATGGGTAGACTTGCTGTCCCTAAATCCTCATTGGATCAAGAGGTTGAACCTGTTGTCCCTAAAATCCCCATTGGGTTCAATGAGTACACATGAGCCCCCACATACCTGGGTGCCCCCATTCAGATCTCGGGGTGTCTCCTGGCTGCCCCCCTGAGATTTTGGGGTGCCCCCTTTGCCCCTCCCCAGAGCTGGAGCTGGTGGGTCATCTTCACCGACCCCACGGACCAAAGCGCCTGGGTGTACCTGCACTGCATCCTCTCCTGAGCTAACTAGGGCCTTCCTCCCATCCCTGGGGCCCTCCCTGGAGTTTTGGGGTTCCCCCTGAATGTAGGGGTGTTCCCCCACAGGCCCCCTGCCGCTGAGGGTCATCTGAGTCCACATTGACTGGGAGGACGTGACGGTGGCTATCATCTTCTCCCAGCCAATCAGGGTGAGTGGGGACCCCTGGGAACCCCAAAAAATCACCTGGGTACCCCAAAAATTACCTGGGAACCTGTCAAAAGTCATCTGGATACACCTGGGTATCCCCAAAAATCTTCTGGCCCCACTAAACTGGTGGTTGTAAAACCCATTGCTTTGACAGGGTAGACCTGGTGTCTCTAAATGCTATTGACTATAATGGGTAGATTGGTGTTTCATTTATCCCACTGACTTGAGTGAGTAGACCTGGTGTCCTGTCTATCCCATTTATCCCCAGGGACCTTCCCAGTGTTCCCAGTAATGCCCCAGGGCTCCAATAACTCCACTGCCCACCCTCAGCCACTCCAGTACTCCCAGTACCCCAGTTCCCCCCTTAGCACCTCCAGTGCTCCAGGATAGTTCCCAGTTTGATGACTTTGCCCTCCCAATCCTCCCAGTAACCCCTCCCAGTGATCCCAGTATGCCCAGTTTCCCTGCTTCCTCTCTCCCAGTGCTTCCAGTTCCTCCCCCAGTGCTTCCCCCTAGCCTTTCCCAGT